>CM044963.1:5114363-5322503 GCA_024516035.1 Bactericera cockerelli | reverse complement strand
TTTTTTTTTTTTATTTTTCGTGAAATTTTTGATTATAACAGTGTTTCTCCATTATTACCAATGTTTTCACTATTTTTACCAGTATGTTCACTGTGAATAGAAATCACTTTGTCTTCACGGCCGGTAGAATCACACACCGGTCACGACACTGTCAGTCTGTCACGTGACGGATGTGTGTGAATCGACCTTTACACTTCTTTTAAAAAAAAATGATGATGATGATATCAATACTCAGCTACTCATCATGATTCCCAGGCATCATCGTGGCTGAGGGAAATGCTTCTTGCATCCTCGGCTCCCTTCCGGAAGGACGGTCCCTGGGACAAGTTTTTTATATAAAAAAAACATGGATTATACTTCTTAAAAAAATAAAAAAATAATAATAATGATGATATTAATACTCAGCTACTCATCTTGATTCCCAGGCATCATCGTGGCCGAGGGAGAGCTCTGGAAGAACCAGAGGAAGTTCGTAGTCCGCTGTCTGAACGAGTTCGGGATGGTCAAGATGGGACCCAGGCGGGACCTGATGGAGCGGCGCATTCGTGTGGGGATGCACAACTTCCTCAGTGTGAGTTCGAGTCCTTTCATGGGTTTTGAAAACAAAATATGACACATAAAATGTCAGATAATATATCTTTTTTATTAGTTCTGGGTTTTTTTGTTAGCCACATTAGAATCAAATTATACTATACATTTTGAAACGGAACAGCAGGAACATATTTACATGTTAGGGCTATTTGATTGGTTGAAGATAAAGAAAATATAACAAGGTCATTTCAGAGATCAACAGAAGTAAAATTTCTGTTGTCAGCTGTATTTGTGTTGGTCTTCTCTGATTGGTTCTTAACTCATCTCATTTCCAAAATAAATTTAAAATGCTTATTGAAAATTTGGCGCTCTCATTTAATATTCCATTATCAAAAGGACGCAGAATGAGAACCAATCAGAAGCTAGAACATTCCGTTTCTCCAAAAGGAACCGAGTCCCTTACATTTTGAGAGAAACAGTGCATTTTATTAAGACTGTTCCGTTCCGTTTCGCTCTGTTCCGTTTCAAAATGTATAATAAAATTTAATTTAGGTTTGGTTAGCTATGAGTTAGAGATAAAAAAAACTATTTTAAGAAATGAAACTACCCCACCAAACAAGAGGACTGTATCCTCTTAGTGTGGGGTAGTCGCATTAAATATAATGTTACCTATCATAACTATTATTAATACAAATAAATTACAAATTACAAATAAAAATTTGCCCTAAATAGATTTATTATTATTAGTATTATTTGTTTTCTTGTGCAGGAGTGTGAGAGTAAAGAGACTAGTCTCATTATTTCAGGATAAACAGAGAACTTTTGTATTTTTTATTTTTATATTTTTTTGTATTGTTTGTATGTAGATTGGACATGTCCCGAATTTTAATGTTCACTCATCCAAGTTCTAGGCTTGCTGGACGTCACTTAACTTTAAAGATAGAACAAGAACTGGTGTTGGTGTATTCAATGTGCCATTAATGCTGACTATCAATTAAATTTAAATAAATATCTTCCCCCAGATGAACGGTTGTAGAAAATTTACAACGTTGGAATTAGTTGGAGATATTTATGATACAATGTACAACACGGTTCCGGGTGTATCCGTGGTGGTAGAGATTAGGTTTTCAGTAGGTATAGCGCACAGATTTAACCTCTTCCTACCCAACCCACTATTTTTGTTTTGTAGTGTTATCACCCCAAAGTACATCTAAATGCACACTGAGAATGTAATGGTATCTTCCCGAGTCAAGTTTTTTTTTTGTAGTGATAACGCCCCATGTTCTAAATGCACAATTAATGTTTACGAGTTTTGATAGTCAATGTGAACGAATCCTACACAGAGAAGTTTTTAATCAACACAGAATGCTGTTTTGGTTACACTACATACACTTAGAAGTAAAAATTTTGCTTGGGAGGATAGCATTACAAAAAAAATGTGCATTTCCATGTACATTGGGTAGGAAGATAATAAGCACTTAAACCCTACACTCCGTCTTGAATGGTTAGATGATTTTACCTACTCTCAAAGTGAAAAAAATAATAACATTAGTTCTCGCAATGTCGATGCTACCCACAAAAAATTGTGACCTAACAACACAGATAACTAGCTCTTTATCTCAGCATATCTTCTGGCTGTATAGATTGGCCTTGCCTACAATGCCTACCAATCATCATCATAGGGTGGCGTCATCGTGAACGATGGTAGCCAGACAGTGGAGGAATGACCCAGCACCTCTACCACTGTCTTTACAAGGAGGCTAATAATTGACAATGGCCCCCAGAACCAAGCCAATGCTGGTCTACTCCCTGTTTATATATAGTCCCCCAGCCAGACTCCTAGTCTACTCCCTGTTTATAGTCCCCCAGCCAGACTGCTGGTCTACTCCCTGTTTATAGTCCCCCAGCCAGACTGCTGGTCTACTCCCTGTTTATAGTCCCCCAGCCAGACTGCTGGTCTACTCCCTGTTTATAGTCCCCCAGCCAGACTCCTAGTCTACTCCCTGTTTATAGTCCCCCAGCCAGACTGCTGGTCTACTCCCTGTTTATAGTCCTCCAGGAAGACTGCTGGTCTACTCCCTGTTTATAGTCCTCCAGCCAGACTGCTGGTCTACTCCCTGTTTATAGTCCTCCAGCCAGACTGTTGGTCTACTCCCTGTTTATAGTTCTCCAGCCAGACTGTTGGTCTACTCCCTGTTTATAGGCCCCCAGCCAGACTCCTAGTCTACTCCCTGTTTATAGTCCCCCAGCCAGACTGCTGGTCTACTCCCTGTTTATAGTCCCCCAGCCAGACTGCTGGTCTCCTCCCTGTTTATAGTCCCCCCGCCAGACTGTACCAAAAAAAAAATCTGATCTTCCTCTAGATGATCGAAGACACCCAAGGTGCGCTCATCTTATCTTCTGGCTATATAGATTGGCTTTGCTTTCCAATACCAAAAAAAAAAAAAAAAAAAAAAAAAAATCTGATCTTCCCCCAGATGATCGAAACCACCCAAGGTGCGCTCATCTTATCATCTGGCTATATAGATTGGCTTTGCTTTCCAATACCAAAAAAAAAAAAAAAAATCTGATCTTCCCCCAGATGATCGAAGACACCCAAGATGCGCTCATCTTATCATCTGGCTATATAGATTGGCTTTGCTTTCCAATACCAAAAAAAAAAAAAAAAAAATCTGATCTTCCCCCAGATGATCGAAGACACCCAAGATGCGCTCATCTTATCATCTGGCTGTATAGATTGGCTTTGCTTACCAATACCAAAAAGAAAATCTGATCTTCCCCCAGATGATCGAAGACACCCAAGATGCGCTCATCTTATCTTCTGGCTATATAGATTGGCTTTGCTTTCCAATACCAAAAAAAAAAAAAAAAAAAATCTGATCTTCCCCCAGATGATCGAAACCACCCAAGGTGCGCTCATCTTATCATCTGGCTATATAGATTGGCTTTGCTTTCCAATACCAAAAAAAAAAAAAAAAATCTGATCTTCCCCCAGATGATCGAAGACACCCAAGATGCGCTCATCTTATCATCTGGCTATATAGATTGGCTTTGCTTTCCAATACCAAAAAAAAAAAAAAAAATCTGATCTTCCCCCAGATGATCGAAGACACCCAAGATGCGCTCATCTTATCATCTGGCTATATAGATTGGCTTTGCTTTCCAATACCAAAAAAAAAAAAAAAAAATCTGATCTTCCCCCAGATGATCGAAGACACCCAAGATGCGCTCATCTTATCATCTGGCTGTTTAGATTGGCTTTGCTAACCAATACCAAAAAGAAAATCTGATCTTCCCCCAGATGATCGAAGACACCCAAGATGCGCTCATCTTATCTTCTGGCTATATAGATTGGCTTTGCTTTCCAATACCAAAAAAAAAAAAAAAAAAAATCTGATCTTCCCCCAGATGATCGAAACCACCCAAGGTGCGCTCATCTTATCATCTGGCTATATAGATTGGCTTTGCTTTCCAATACCAAAAAAAAAAAAAAAAAAATCTGATCTTCCCCCAGATGATCGAAGCCACCCAAGATGCGCTCATCTTATCATCTGGCTATATAGATTGGCTTTGCTTTCCAATACCAAAAAAAAAAAAAAAAAAAAAAAAAATCTGATCTTCCCCCAGATGATCGAAGACACCCAAGGTGCGCTCATCTTATCATCTGGCTATATAGATTGGCTTTGCTTTCCAAAACAAAAACAAAAAAAACCTGATCTTCCTCCAGATGATCGAAGACACCCAAGGTGCGCTCATCTTATCATCTGGCTATATAGATTGGCTTTGCTTTCCAAAACAAAAACAAAAAAAATCTGATCTTCCCCCAGATGATCGAAGACACCCAAGATGCGCTCATCTTATCATCTGGCTATATAGATTGGCTTTGCTTTCCAATACAAAAAAAAAAAATCTGATCTTCCCCCAGATGATCGAAGCCACCCAAGGGGCGCCCGTGGACCCCCACCATCTGCTCCTCCACACAGTGGGCAACGTCATCAACGACTTCCTGTTTGGCCGGACCTGGCAGGAAGATGATCCCAAGTGGAAGTGGCTGCTCAGCCTGGCCGAGGAGGGGATCAAGCATGTGGGCGTGTCGGGGCCAGTCAATTTCCTGCCATTTTTGAGGTGAGAGAACGGTTAATTTCTTACCATTTTTGAGGTAGGTGGTCACCTACCTCAAAAATTTCCTCAAGGTCAATTTTCTGTTATTTTTGAGGTAGGTGCCTGATCAATTTCCTGCCGATTTTGAGGTGAGAGAACGGTTAATTTCCTGCCATTTTTGAGGTAAGGAACTGGTTAATTTCTTGCCATTTTTGAGGTAGGTGACCGGTCAATTTTCTGTTATTTTTGAGGAAGGTGCCTGATTAATTTTTTGTTATTTTTGGAGGTAAGTGGCTGATTAATTTTCTGCCATTTTTGACGTAAGTGACCGGTCAATTTCCTGCCATTTTTGAGGTAAATTACCGGTCAATTTCCTGCCATTTTTGGGGTAAGTGGCTGGTTAATTTTTTGTTATTTTTGAGGTAAACGACCGGTCAATTTCCTGCCATTTTTGAGATAAGTGACCAGTCAATTTCCTGCCATTTCTGAGGTAGGTGACCCGTCAATTTTCTGTTATTTTTGGGTTAAGTGACCAGTCAATTTCCTTCCATTTTTGAGGTAGGTGACCGGTCAATTTTCTTTTAATTTTGAGGTAAGTGACCGATCAATTTCCTGCTATTTTGAAGATAAGTGACCGGTGGATTTCCTGCCATTTTTGACGTAGTTGACGGGTTATTTTCTGTTATTTTAAGGTAAGTGGCAGAAAAATTTCTTGCTATTTTTGAGGTAAGTGACTGGTCAATTTTCTGTTAATTTTGAATTAAGTGACCGGTGGATTCTCCGTCATTTTTTGGGATTAATGCCGATTTCGTGATGTGACCCAACCTGTCTATTTCGGGTCCCACTCAGGCTGGGTGAGGTTAATTTGAGTAGTTGGTTTGTGAGTTTCCAGCTTGTTTTTGAGGGTAAAAAAACCACCGTGGTGATATGACCAATTGACCATGCAGTTGAAAGTGACGTTAAAAAAAAAAAAAATGTTCACGATCAATCTGTTTATACTGATAATTGAATTCTATGACCTCAGTAGCGGCGTACTTGTAATCGGAGGTCAGTGGTTCAACTAAATATTTGCTGAACTTGGGGTTGAGCAAATATTTAGTAAAGGTAGTCTGAGTAGTTGTGATAATTATCACGATTATGATTAACACAAATATGATACTTTTAACTTTTTATTGGATTCTAAAGGCGCAACTTTTAGATTTTTGTCTCAGTCAAACACCTCGGCCAAGGTGTGAAGAACGTCCCATAGCGAAAAAGAGACAGCGCGGCAGAGTGTAAGGTAAAAGATATTTGTTTCAGAAGTAGTCACTGTGGCAGAGTGAGTTAGCGCGCTAGGCATTGCACACATAGTGACCTGGGTTCGATTCCCAGCGGGGGAGGATTTTTTCTGCTCTGCACTTGGATGTTCGGGGTCCACTCATACCTCGTGAGAAAAAATGAGTAGCTGCTTTGATGTGAAGCAGCGACCAGTGGCAGAATTATAGCCAAAAAAATAATACAAGATATTGAAAATTAAAGTGGTAAAGTCTTATGATTCTGCGCTACCCACTAAAATTGTGACATAATAACACAAAGAAAAAGCATTATTATTTGTTTCAGATTTCTGCCCAAGTACAAGAGAGTGTTCCGGTACCTGCTGGATGGGAAGTATGCCACCCACGAGTACTATCAGCAGATCATTGATGAGCATGACCCAGACAAAACAGATGACATTATTGGTATGTATCCGAATTGGTATGTATAGTTGTTAAGTGTGTACCAATGTAATTGGTCAAAGTCGAAATTTTGTAACGGCTTTGACTGTTTTGAATATACACTATAATAAAATCATATTTGAATTGAATTGAATTAATACTACATGAAACAGATGGTAAATCGTTGGTTCTTTGACTTTTATTTATTTGAAAAAATTTAGATCCTAGGGTAGCCCCGGTACAGCGCAGAAAAAAACATGTTAAAAAATGATGCAAGCAGCCTCAACAGAGTCCCGAAAATTGTACATATCTCACTATAGGGACTAGGGTCTAGCCCCAGGGTCCTCGTTGTGGCCGCTACTTACTCATCAGAACAATATAGCGTAGATCTTGCCGCTACCAGAACAAATAAACCAATACAAACTATTGTCCTGGAATATCTAGACCAGCCATGAAACAGCAGCTAATGAAGATACTTGTGGTAGTTGTGGTCTGTGTTTTAGCTTGTCCATCCCATAGTATGCCTCCCCTTTGATGGACAAGAAGTGACACAAAACTTCCCATTCAAGTGCTGGGGCAACATGAGTGCACCGGAAGGTATCCCTTACAAACAACTGCAACTAAATTTTGAATACAAATTTTTGTCGGCGCGGGGGTTCGAACCCGGGACCTTCCGCATGACAAGCCAGTGTTTAGCCACTAAGCTATTTGTTGTTTAAACTCTTGTTCTCCAATTTTTTTGTCGGATCTAGGGATCGACCCGGACTTTTCGCATTGCAACTATCTTGCCACTGAGGAGCTAATCATGCGTTCTTGTATTTTTCACTTCATTGTCTACTTATCATCCGGACATTTTCAGGAGCATTTCTTCAGGAGGCGAAATCGAACCCGGAACTCTACACTATGAAGCAGCTGTACCATCTGCTGGGAGATCTGTTTGGCGCCAGTCTGGACACCAGCACCATTCTCATGCGCTGGTTTCTTCTGCTCATAGCTCTAGAACCTGAAGTACAGGTAAAAAGTTATCACAGAGACAAAGAGCTTTTTTGTCACAATTTACCTTATGGGTAATAGAAAGTATTGCTTTATTTACTATCTACAAGCGGGCTGTCGCCCGCTTTGCGGGCCGAGTCATGGCCGTGAAAGCAAAAAATCCTTTTTCGCCAGTGGCAGGTGTTGTAGTGGGAATTTCGAAAAATCCCGTCTTATTGCACATCTAGACTATAAGACAAAGCTACCTACCAAATTTCAGCTTCCTGGGTATTACGGTTTGGGCTGTAGAGCGATGATCGGTCAGTCAGTCAGTGGTCAGTGACTTTGACATTTATAATATATTAAGATTACCTATAAGGTATAGAAAGTTTTGTTTTCCTTGAGTGGGTAGCATCGACATTACGTGAACTAATGCTAATGCATCATATCCATAACCAACCACGATATTCCAATATCAAACTTGTAGTGCCGCTACTGATCGTGTTGCCCACTTTAAAACAACCCCAATTGTCTTCACGAGACCCAATGGTCCCGTCATCCTAAGTACAAATCTGAAAACATTCCGACCTCGCCAGGATTCGAACACAGGACCTACCTGAAGCGCAAGACGTGCATGCTACCACGAGGCCAAGGTTTTAATCACCACAAATAAATCACAATCTAACTTATTTTCCGTGATTACTCTACAAATAACTAAACCATGGTAATCCAGGTATCGTAGGGATCCGTTGGTTCGATTCCCATACAATGCATAAATTTTTCCTCATTATTTGAGTATATATGAACACATAACAATAAAGCTCTTGAGAGTTAGTTGGTAGAAAAATAATACTTTGAGCATTAACCTCGCCTGGTGGTTACCTTCCACTAAAGAGTGTTATTATATTAGCATGCTGGTTTCAAACTGAATGCTGGCAACGAATTTCCACCAATCACAACGTCGTTGGTTCGAATCCCTACTGTGGCAAATGATAATTCAGGCGAGTTTGAGTAATTGTGATATTACCATTTTTATTAACACAAATGCTGTAAGCATTAACCTCGCCTGGTAGTTACCTTAGTTATTCCTATTATTTTCTTTTACAGGACAACCTCCGCGCCGAAATATCCTCGACCTGCAGCACCTCCAGTGACGTCACTCTCACCCACATCGCCTCCATGCCCTACCTCTCCGCCTGCCTCCACGAGACGCACCGCCTCCGCACCATCGTCACCCTCGGTATCCCCCACTCTAATCGCACCCCCACACGCCTGGGGGGCTACCTGATCCCCGCCCACACCATGGTGATTTATTTATTTAGAAACTCTTTATTAGCAGAACCTATACAGGGTGTCCCGTATACAGATGCAAATATTTTGAGGGTAGGTTCAGCCCACCGTGGACTATCATATGAGCGAAACTTGCAGTGGGGCATTTTGCTTCGTTAAAGAGTTATGGCCAAATCCCTGTTTTTCCCACAGGTCTAGAGGTCACTTGGATCGACGCACGTTTGTAAAGAAATGACAGCCAGTAGTTAAGTTTTGACTTCATGTATGGATAGTCATGCATATTTCCCTTGAAATGCAGTTGGTTGCATTAAAAAATAATGAAAGACCAGAGAGATATTTAATCATAAGTTCAATACTTTTCTAAAATTCGATTTTTCCCTTTTTTCCCTTTCGTGAATTTAAAGTACTTCTACAATTGCAATTCTGCGTATCACCAGTTAAAAAAATACCCTCTGCTATTTTGTTTAAATAAATTACAAGTTCTTCCAGACGCGTGAAGGAACGGATGAGATACGACCTATTAAACGGCACCAGAAGGAGAGAAACACATCTTTCAAATTTTGAATCTGGGCGCTATTGCATTTTGAAGAACACTCGATGCCTGAAGCGGGCTGTGTGACCATTTTTGTGCCAACTGCAAGTTATAAATGAAAATTTTCTGAGTACAAATAGTTCTATTAACCAACTATATCAATCAAATCTAATAATTAAAATAACAAGACGATCAATTTGTTCGGTGGAAGAGAAAGCCACAAGTTTTAACCTCGCCCTTGGTTCGCTACATATTCTTTTGGGTTCTTTTCATTTCAGTTCCTTTGTTGCAGAATGTAGCATGATTGTAGTTTATCAATAAAGTATTAATAATAATAATAGTAACCTGAAGGTTGGATGTTTGAGTTTTACCCAAGGTTAATTTTCGGCACTTTTTTGTTATGTTTTTGATATCATGATTGTGATAAACACAAAAATGATATTTTTAATTTTACTTCTAAAAATAAAATCACAATTTTTGTTATTAGCGCAGAGTCTTTCTCCATGTGTATTCTTTGTCCATAATTACACCACTAGATGCTGCTTTCGTTGCAGCCTCATTTTTCCTCACGATAACCCTGTGACCCCGAAACCCCATTCACATAAAAGTTCACACCGACCGACCACTGTGAATGATCAATTTCCTTCTGTGAAACATCCCAGAGCAGTGTATTTATACCTCAAATTACGCGCCAATTCTGTTAAAATTCAGCCAACTTTGAATTTTTCATCATGATTCAGAAGTGTTTTTTGAGCTTTGTGTGTCTTGCGTTCCATGATCTTTAAAGTGATATAAATGAGCTTTCTTTTTTCTAAAACTAAACATAATAGGGTATTTTTTTAACTAGTGATACGCAGAATTGCAATTGTAGAAGTACTCTAAATTCACGAAAGGGAAAAAAGGGAAAAATCAAATTTTAGAAAAGTATTGAACTTATGATTAAATATCTCTCTGGTCTTTCAATATTTTTTCATGCAACCACCTGCATTTGAAGGGAAATATGCATGACTATCCATACATGAAGTAAAAAATTACTTACTGGCTATCATTTCTTTGAAAACGTGCATCGATCCAAGTGACCTCTAGACCTGTGGGAAAACCAGGGATTTGGCCATAACTCTTTAACGAAGCAAAATGCCCCACTGCAAGTTTCGCTCATATGATAGTTCACAGTGGGCTGAACTTACCCTCAAAATATTTGCATCTGTATACGGGACACCCTGTATACAGACAAACAATGGTAAAAATTAAATATAAAATTGACAGTATTAAAAATATAAACAAGAAGAAAAAATAAATAAAATATATATACATATCGCTAGCCTAGAAGAGAAGGGAGTTATCTCAAAAAATATCGAAAATGGGATTATTGAAGTTTGATATGTAATTTTTCACGCTCTAGCTATAGCAATCATCAGAATTTTTCTAACTCTGTTAGATTCCGCTAGGGAGCATTTTTTTGTATAGATACATCTACTGGGGTTTTTTTTTTTTTTTTTTTTTTTTTTTTTTTAATGAACATTTATTTAAAGAGAGGTCTATCTACTAGGGTTTGGTGATTTGAATCACGAGGCAGAAGAGTAGTGCATCTTCAGCAGTACAGTCACATATATTGACCTCACCATAACATCAATAAATACCATACCTTACATTAAAAATTGGAAGGTACATGACGATGAAGAATCTCTATCGCTACATAGATACCTTACATACTCTTTTGAAAAGCCAAAACTAGAAACTAATGGAACCATATTACATAAAGGATGGAAATATCCAGAAGAACATAGAATATTATTCAAGGAAAAAATAACTCAACTTTTTGAACTAAGAAAAACCGGAGACTGTATCTAGCTTATTGGAAAATGTGGAGGAAGCTTGTAATGTAGTGCTTGTAAAGAAAAAGACCTATACGAGAAGAAGAGGAGTTTATTGGTGGACACCTGTCATCAAAGATCTGAGGAAGGAATGTATTAAAAAAAGGCGGAAAATGACAAGATTGAAACCACAAAGTGATTCTTTAGAGTTCAGAAGAGCCCAAGAAGAGTACAAGACAGCTAAAAAGAAACTTAAAAAAGAGATTAAATTGTCCCGTGAGAAATGCTGGAAAACTGTAATTGAAGACTTGGAAAAAGATATCTGGGGAACCGGATTCAAGATTGTCACTAAGAAATTGTGCACAGTTCCATTAAAATTGACACCAAACTTGGAGGAAAAAATTTTGAATACTCTTTTCCCAAATAAAGAAGAAACTGTATGGGATGTCATTGAAGTACATGAAGAAGATATACCAATGTTCAGTATGGATGAATTATTGGAATCCTTGATTAAAGTGAAGACGAAGAAATCTCCAGGACCCGACTTCATAACACCCGAAATAATGAAAGATGTCGTGATGAGTTCGCCTTCAGTTGTTCTATCCATCTTCAACAGTGTACTTAGAACGGGGAAATTTCCAGACCAATGGAAAAAGGCCAAGGTCTGTCTGCTACCTAAACCAGGCAAACCGGAATTCGAACCCTCATCCTACAGACCCCTATGCCTATTGGATACGTTTGGTAAACTTTTTGAGTCAATGTTAGTCAACAGACTGAATGAGTGTCTTGGCCCAGATGGCTTTTCAAAAAACCAGTTTGGGTTTAGACCTCATAAGTCAACAATCCAAGCAATACAAAAAGTCCATAATATTGCCTATGGAGAGCGGAAAAAACCTTTTAGAAAGCGGAAACTATGCCTTATGACCACGGTGGATGTCCGTAAT
This sequence comes from Bactericera cockerelli, assembly GCA_024516035.1. Classification (NCBI taxonomy): domain Eukaryota; kingdom Metazoa; phylum Arthropoda; class Insecta; order Hemiptera; family Triozidae; genus Bactericera; species Bactericera cockerelli. The sequence goes on along the minus strand of CM044963.1, from coordinate 5,310,625 downwards.
GCTTTTAATTCCGCATCCTGGACAATTATTATTCAAAATATGAAAGAAAAAAATGTTCCCCCTTACCTCGTAAGATGTTTCCAAAGCTATCTGACCGCACGGACACTCATAACACCCAATGGAAGTGAAAGGAACATGACAGCAGGCGCTTGCCAAGGATCGGTTGCCGGGCCTTGGCTGTGGAACATACTATATGACAAGCTCTTAGAAACAAAGATGCCTACCGGAGTAACCCTGATCGCGTATGCCGACGATCTAGCTGTCATAAGTATTGCAAAATCGGAGGTAGAACTCATCGAAATATCGAACCATGCTTTAGAAAAGGTACATGAGTGGATGACGGAAAATGAACTGCAGATTGCCCCAGAGAAAACGGAGGCTGTTCTTTTGATTGGTAGAAAGAAGTGTGGCCCAGTCACCATCAATATATCTGGCGCCGAAATTATCCCCAAGACAAACATAAAATACTTAGGGGTGTTTATTGATAAAAATCTTAATTTTGGAGTCCATATAGAAGAAACAGTATTAAAAGCCTACACCAGAGTTAATGCATTGATAAGATTACTCCCACGCGTTAGAGGACCAGGATGGTTGAAACGAAAAACACTCTACCAAGTTTTCACCTCAACAATTTTATATGCAGCACCGGTATGGGGTATGGTTATGCAAATCAAGAAATATAAAAACCGATTGATTCAAGCCCAAAGAAGACTTTTATTGAATGTTGCCAGAGCATACAGAACAACATCCACAGAAGCCATACAGGTTATATCAGGAATCATGCCCATTGAAATTGCTGTAGCTGAAAGAGAAAAAACCTTCCGTATACCTGAAGAAGAAAGAAAAGATGAGAGAGAACGGTCAATACAAGTCTGGAATGAAAATTGGAAACATGGAACTAAAGGACAGTGGACCAGAACTCTAATACCAGATGTGGAACCCTGGATAAAAAGAAAACATGGTGAGTTGACATACCATCTATCACAATTCCTCTCAGGACACGGCTGTTTTAATGCTTATCTGCACCGTTTCAAACTAAAAAAACAGCCCAAAATGCAGATATTGTATAGCTGATGATACTGTTGAACACACGATTTTCCAATGTGGGAGATGGCGTATACAAAGACAAAGGATTAATGACCAATTACACGAGACTCTTAATAAAAATAATATCATAAGGATAATGCTACTGCTGGATGGCAACTGGGAAATCATTCAATCATTTGTTCACGAGGTACTAGAAAGAAAGGAAAAAGACGAAAGAATTGAAAAATCTAGACTACAATTAAGAGAAAATAATAATCAACAGAATGAATGAAACATATATAATGGGAAGATTTGAGTAAGTACTAAGCACCAGTTTATAGTGAGTATGAATATAGTATGTAGTATATTTTGTAATTGTATGATCTATACTAAGTATGTTGTATAATTATGTTGTATTTTTTTTTTTTTTTTTGAGCTGATTATTTTCCACTCTATTTTCAAGCTTCAGCCCGAGTATATTGCACAATTGTACATATATATACCCTAATATCTCTTAAATCAATTGATTTTCCCTCTAGTTAATCAATTATTTTCAAAATCCACTGTACATTTACATGGACTTCCTTTTATAGTAGATTAATAATTATGTTGTTAGGCTGTAAAATTTTGAATTGTTTTTGTTATTTAAACAAATGTTAACTAATGCGAGGTATGGACAGGGGAGTTGAGGAAACCACTTTCCATACGCCGCATAAGATCTGTGCACATTTGGTATTCTGTATTTTTTTAGTTTCTTATATTTATGAATTAATTGTATTGTTAGGAAAGTCCATGTACATGTATTACTATATTACTCACCCTGGGTATACTGAGAATGGCTTTCAATTTGAGAAGCTCAATTTTTTTTTTTTTTTTTTTTTTTTTCATTATGTGCAGACCTTTATTTGATTATGTTGCTGTTGCTATTTCGCTAAATGTGTTATTCACTGTGAATATATATATATATATTTTTTATTTATTATTATATCACTCTGGGTATGTAAGTAGGCTACAACACTCTCATCTGAATGCATATTATCTTATTTTGATTATGTTGCTTTTGCTATTCTGGGTATATGAGAATGTATATTTGTATATGATTTCTGTGTAATTTCTGAAGTTGAAGCAATAAATGTGTATGTGTGTATATATAATTATAAATTTACCTTATCATCCTAATCCTTACACCCTTACATCCTTCTTATTCTTTACAAAAATCCTTTGATCCTTGAAATGTCAACTGAAGTAATATTCACGTGGTTCCGGTTGACATTTCCCATGTGAAGGGTCATAGTCGGAAAGGTTTTAGTTGGTAAGAGTCCAACATTATCTGGCGAGCTTCGGTGATGGGTTTGCAGGGTTGAATTCTTCATCTCTGTACATCTGTCGCAGAAATTGCCATTTATCCATGAGGATTTCCTTCGCCGTCATATGACATTTACATGGTTTCCCAAAAAAAAAAAAAAAAAAAAAAAAAAAAAAAAAAAAAAAAAAAAAAAAAAAAAAGTACAGTCACATAGTTCCAGATTTTGATGAACATTTGAGAAAATTGCCAATTTTTCAGTAGAGTAAAGGTACAAGTACAGAGTTGTATGGAAACATCTACTGAAAATTAAATCATCAATAGTGCATTGCCTATGGCAATCTCTTCCACCCAACCCTTGTAATTTATTTATTTATTTAACAGGTGATTCCGTTCCTCTACTCGATTCACATGAGCGGGGCGCACCACAAGGACCCCCACAAGTTTGACCCCTCCAGGTTCCTGCGGGAGAAGATGCCCGCTCAGTTCATTCCATTCCAAGTCGGTGAGTGAATCAGGAACATCAATGTTGGTATTGATAGTCAAGTGGTTAAGGTGGTAGTACTGGTAATCGAAAGGAAAAAGAAGAAGAAAAATGGGGTAAACTTATGTGGCACTGCAAAATAATAGCATGTAGTAATTGTTTTTAAGAATTTATAATGAAATTTTAGAATAAAATTATTATTTAACTAACTTGCATCCCAACCTCTATTGTAAACTCTTATCGAGAAATACAATTATTTATTTATTCTATTCTAGTACTGGTAATCCAGTTATCCGTCGCGCGTCGATTCATATCCCACCCACTAAATCTTCTCTCGATAGGAAATCCTTGTCTGACAAAATATCTCTAGACAAAAAATCTCAAGAAAAGTATAAGCTTGAGACTTGAAAAACACCAGTTCTCGTTTTGTCACTGAAGATAAGCAACACCCATAGAGGCTAGGACTTGGATGGGAGATCATTGCTGGCGATTCAGGGCTACAATCAGGCTACGGGAGGTTCATTTTAGTAGCTGGTTTTTGAGTTTTAGCTAGCTAATGGAGGTTAAACCCCCGTCGTGATATGAAATTGCAGTTGAAACCGACATTAAACCAAAAGAAAATGTTTGCCTGAGTTCCAGTTTTTCTCCTGAGCCATATTTTTCTTTCTAACCAAAGTTAACCAAACTGGAATAAAATGAACTAAACTGGAAGCAAGTAATTTTTCTTTTGGAAGAGGAACAATTTCCTCTTCCAAAGTCAACCAAAATGGAAGTCGAAAATTCTTGCTTCCTTTATAGTTCTTTTATAGGTTAAGTCCATTGTTTATTTTTAAAAGTACCGAAACGCATTTTTCTTTCACGAATGTGGTGAAGTTGACCTTGGAATATAATGGAAATATTTGGAAATATCGAACCTGGAATTTTTTTTTTAATCCAAAAGAAAAATAGGCCTTAGCTCGGTCGGCTACGGAACTAAGGCTCTCAGACTGGGAGTCCCACTCGCCACGGTGACTACTGACTGCCGACAATTTTTTTTTTTTTTTTTTTTTAAGCTTTATTAGGTAGAACAAAAAATAAATATACAGTAGAGAACACAATGAAATATAAAGAAAAACAAAAAGATTAAACAAATATACAAGAAGGAAAAAAAGAGAGAAATGTCCTACCTAAAGGGCGGGGTTATTGCCTGTGGCAATCTCTTCCACCCAACCCTTTTATGATATCTGTTCTCTTATTTCAGGCAAACGAATGTGCATGGGCGGAGAGTTGGCCCGAATGGTAGCCACCCTCTTCCTGGCTAACCTGATCAAGCGCTACAGAGTGAGCTTCGAGGACGAGCGAGAGATTCTGGCCGCCAAGAGAGGCGAGTTCGGGATCACCCTCCAGCCTGGGCCACATCGGCTCCGGTTCACGAGAATACACGACTGAAACTTTACGGAAACGCACGATTGAGAGATCGAGTTCGGGATCACCCTGCAGCCTGGCCCACACCGGCTGCGGTTCACGAGAATACACGAATGAGACTTTACGGAAATGCACGATTGAGAAATCGAGTTCACGAGTGAAACTTTACGGAAATGCACGATAGAGAAATCGAGTTCACGAGAATACACGACTGAAACTTTACGGAAATGCACGATTGAGAAATCGAGTTCACGAGAATACACGACTGAAACTTTACGGAAATGCACGATTGAGAAATCGAGTTCACGAGAATACACGAGTGAAACTTTACGGAAATGCACGATTGAAAAATCGAGTTCGGAATCACCCTCCAGCGCGGGCCACACCGGCTGCGGTTCACGAGAATACACGACTGAAACTTTACGAAGATGCACGATTGAGAAATCCATAGCGCTCAGGGTTAAACACAAAGCTTCGTTCCATGATTCCTAAAAATAATAATAGTAATAATAATAATGTTTGCTATATCCTAGCCCATAGATGATGTTGATTGTTACCATGTATTACATGAGAAATAAAACATAAAATAATAAATAAATAAACCTTTATTTGGAATAAATTAGATACAAAATTACAATTAAAAAATAAATTAATAATAATTAATATTATTCCAATTCAGCGTGTTGCAGAGGTTTTATAATAATAATAATAATAATAAAAATCAGCCAATGAAAGTGGTTTTAGCTAGCGCCAATGTCGGTCGCGCGTTGAATGCTTTCTTCTCATTCTATCTCTGAAGTAAAGCTCCCAGCGAGGTTAGTACTTGGATTAATGAAAAAAGAAAAAAAAGAACCATTTTATTTCTTTATGTTTTATACAAAACAATCAACAATAAATTAATAATAACGAAAAAAAAACTTAAATGTAAAAATGAGAAAAAATGGAAGGTAATAATGATTGTATGTATATGATTTTTAATGTATGATTCAAAAATATACACAAAAAAAAAAAAAAATATTTATAGAACAACATTATTTTAATTTATATTTGAAATTGTGTTTTGTTATACGGGGCGAAGTTAATGCCTTAGACAATCTCTGCCACTTACCTTTCTCCTAAAATTATCATCTGCCTTTATCGGAAAGTAGTAATCAAATTGTTTCTACAATCAGTTTTCAGAGTTAAAACACGTTTTATGGCCACCAGAGCCTGAATCCCAAGTTTCAGCCATTGATTCGTATGTCTGTGTCATTGATTGATTTCTCGCATTAACAGCAGATACCTACCTAGCAGCACCACATTTCTTATGAGAGCCTGTTAACTTGTGTGATTATGCAATGTGGAGTACTTCAGACACAGGTCTTAGAATAAAATTATAGTAGCGTCTACGGAGACCTAATAGCAAATGATTTTTTTTTATTGTAAGGTGCTTTAAGTGCACTGGTAGTCAAGTGGTTAAAGCGCTAGTCTGGTTATCCAGGTAGCGTAGGGATCCGTTGGTTCGTACCTCACCCAGTGCATGAATTTTTCTTCAAATTTGAGTTCGACACCACATAATAATAAGACACTGAGGGTTAGGTGGTAGAATATGCTTTGAGCATTAACCTCACCTGGTAGTTAACTTAAACTAAAGAGTATTATTATAATTATTTAACAACAGATGGTCTTTCACACGGTTTCCGTTTCAAACTAACATTTTCTATAGCATTTTATTCGTTTCAGGTATAGTATATCAGAGCGTCAATTTCTTTAATATTACGTAACGATGGTATAGCGAACAAATTGGTACGGGCAGGAACAAAGATAGAGCTTTCAAGGAGGTATGCAACCGTAAGGACAACACCACATTGACAAATGGTTCTTTAAACTTGGAAAATACCTATCTGTCTGAATGATGAAAACAGGAGAGGCTAATAGATAAGTAGTAAGGTAGATTGGGGCAATAGTTCGAACTTATTGTAGCACGATTTTTATAATAATATGCTTTGACAAAATAATTCAAAGTTAAAATCATCTTAAAATATTTTTTTTTGGCCATAGAAAGAAATGATATCGTTATTCCTTAATTCCATTTATCATTAAAAATGTGCCCTCCTGGGGTGAAATTTGAGGTGTAATATACCATTGGTTTAAAAAACACTATTGTACGATTCAGGTTTGAAAAGTTTTAATAAAACAAATATCTCAGAAAACCCAATCGGACTTTTGCCCCACCTTACCCTAAATGTGTCAGTAAATGAGTCAGTGAATGAGTCAGTGAGTGAATCATTATTATGAATTATTATCTTTGAGCGTTCAAACTATCCCAATAACAACTGTGAGTCTGTTGTTAATTAGCGCCGAATGTGTTCAGACTTTAACATTTCACCACATACATACATATTTACATGATACATTGGTAATTACCTATGTATGTATGTAATTAAACTGCGGATATGTATATAAACAGGTGGCGCTTCCCAAAATCACGCTATATACAAATCTACCTTTGTAAATAACTAAGTTAAATTTTTTTAAGAAGTTATCATATTTTTGTTAATCACTTTCGTCGTGTCACTTAACTACTCAAACTTGCTTTACCAAATCTACTCTGAAACCGGGACTTGAACCACGGACCTCCAGGTTACAAGTCCACCGCCTTGCCTTATCGATCAAGCTACTGAGGTCGGTTATGTAAATAACTATTTCATACCTACAAAGGTATATTACCAGCTATGTATGTAATAGTTCTGACACTATTTTACTGTAATATAGACTGTGAGAGTAAAGGGACTCTTTAGTCTCATTCTTGTAGGATAAACCGAGTATTGTACTGTTTATGACTGAAAAAAATTAAAATATTTTTTAATCTACTTACTTAGTGAGAAAATATAGATGAACATTAAAATTTATTAAACTCTTAAATTTTGTGTGTCTCACTGTTTGTGCAAGACGTTCTTCACACCTCGGCCGAGGTGTTTGATCAGAGCATTTAGCAGATAATTATACCAAAATGGTGACGTCTGGAGTGGTTTCGTCAAAGAATGCAACGTTTTTGTTGATTTTGGGTTTTTTTGGTTCCGTTTGGGCAGGTAAAATTAAATATATTTCTGGATAAAATGAAATATATTTTTTTCATTATCATTAAAAGATGAGTGTTTCATGGCCTTCTTTTATTTCGTAGCCATGAAACAGGAGCTACTGTAGACACTTGTGGCCTGTGTTGTAGCATGCCGATTTCGTAGTATGGCTCCCCTCTGATGGGCGAGAATATACACAATATTCTTTTATTCTCAAAGTGGTATTTTAATAATTAATGTACCTAAATGTGTTTTTTGTGTTTTTAAATCAAAATTTTAGTGGGTAGCCCAGAATCAAAGGACTTTTCCGTAACTTTTCCCACCAGCTGTAGCATAATTTTTTATTCTATTTTGTAGACATTTTGTCTTTTGTAACATATTTCACTGTTTCTCAACTCACTTCTTGAGATTGTCCTTCAAACGCTTTAAGATTCATATTAATTTTTTACTTACAATTTGGAGAGTTCTTTTAGTTTTTCATTTAAGTTTTTTTTTTTTTTTTTTTTTTTATTGGGGTTTAACGTCGCTTTCAACTGCCATGGTCATATCACGACGGGGGTTTTACCCTCCATTCGCAGGAAACTCACAAACCTGCTACTCACATTGACCTCACCCAGCCTGAGTGGGGCCGGGAAAAGCCAGCGTCACGAGAATTAGAATTTGAATGGTCACCCATCCAAGTCTTAACCTCGCTGGATGTCGCTTAACTTCGGTGTTCTGAAGGGAACCGGTGTATTCAACATGCCATCGACGCGACGCTGGCTTCATTTAAGTTTGTTTTGGATTTAATTGATAAATAAAAAAATCATACGATTTCCAGTAATATTTTAATATTTTGGGAAAAATCTTTCAGAAAGCATCGTCAGTTCGTGTCTTACAAGTTCAGGGATAAAACCAATGAAAAAATTTGGATGCACTTTTGAAAATCACAACTACTTTGTGCCGACTGATTCTATCTATGACAGCGTATATGGGGACTCGGTTGAGCCTATGGAGTTCAATGATGTTTCGGAATTCAACGATGTACTTCATGTCATCAATGAAGAGTACTCCAAAATACTAGGAGAGTTTATTTGTACTGACATTCCTGAATTCATAGAGTAAGCTGGTATTTTTTTTTTTACTCCTTTTTATTATTATTATTTTTATTGTTTTTTTTTTTTAAAATATTACCTGTCCTCAAGTTTATTATTTTAAAAAAAGTTATGTAATAATCAGAATCGTGATATCACTCAAACTCGCTTTACAATTTTTTTGCACTTGAACTCGCTTGGGTCTTGAACCACCGACCTCCAGATTACAAGTCCGCCGCCTTATCGATAAATCTACTGAATATTATTATTATTAGCAAAATAACAATATCATTATCATTTTTATCTCTTAGTTTTATCTTTTTTTACTTCCGCTAAATTTCTAACATTAGAAATGGGAAGTAATGTTTTCTTCTTTTTTTTGCTCCAATTTCGTCCATATTTCTGGACGTTTCATAACCTCCTGAGCAACTTTGGTTTTGTGTTTTTTTGTCGGTCCATCTGTTAAATACAAGTTTTCAAAAATAAGGTCTTCAATTGGCCGATAGAGATTTTTTCGTTGAATATAAAGTCATGGAAAAACGGTATACTACCATATAAACAAATTTGAAGAGATAGAGATTAGAAGTTCATGCAAATCACCAATGAGAGTAAGTTGTGAAACGGTTGAAACAGAGATTTGGGGATTATGAGAGTGAGAGTCATTTCTGGAAAGAATCCCAAATTACAGGTAGCGTAGGGATCCGTTGGTTCGAATCCTACCCAGTGCATGAATTTTTCTTCATTAATTTGAGTTTGTGACCACATAATAATAAGACTTTGAGGGATAGGTGGTAGAAAATGCTTTGAGCATTAACCTCACCTGTTGGTTACCTTCCACTAAAAAGTATTGTTGTTATTATTACTACTAGTACAGTGGACATTAACGTCGCCTGGTGGTTACCTTCCACTAAAAAAGTATTGTTTTTTATTATTATTACTAGTGCAGTGGACATTAACCTCGCCTGGTGGTTAAATTCTACGAAAGAGTGTTGTTATTCATATTATTACTACAAGTTTTGACCACAACCTGAATCCTTTCGGTAAATTTCAGCTTCTACGACCAATACAAAGCCTCTTCTGGATCGGTCTGGAAGTTTTGGCGCTTCAACTTCACCAACTTCTACAGGGGCTACGTTCCCAAGTTCTTTCCATGCAGCTCAGTCTCGTCTTTGTCCATCGAACTGCTCGACCGTCTGGCCAGCCGAGACTCGAGGCTGGGCGACAGCGCTCACCTGATCTCATGCCATGCGGGCGTGTACAAGGAATTGCTGAGGCAGGTGGATCAAGAGCTCGTAAGATGGACTCCTAGTAATGGTTCATTTCCCGAGCCTCCCAAGTATTGGTTTGACAATCATCATGTTGCAGGTAAGCTCGGGAAACACGTAGATTTATACTAGCTGGGGGACTATAAACAGGGAGTAGACCAGCAGTCTGGCTGGGGGACTATAAACAGGGAGTAGACCAGCAGTCTGGCTGGGGGACTATAAACAGGGAGTAGACCAGCATTGGCTTGGTTCTGGGGGCCCTTGTCAATTAGTAGCCTCCTTGTAAAGACAGTGGTAGAAGTGCAGAGTCATTCCTCCACTGTCTGTCTACCATCGTTCACGATGACGCCACCCTATGACGAATACAATAAACGGAAATTATTCCAGTTCTAACTAATTACAATTATTTTTGCCTGACTAAGCCTAAGCTATCAAACTACTAAAAAAATTAACCAAAAACAAGAATATAGGTAGGTACCTATATTTCTACTATTAAAAATATCTACTATGTCCTTAATAACAAAACTATAGATGTCATCGATATAAAGTTCTGTTGGTTACTGATCCGGAGTTTGCGGGTTCAAATCCAGGACTGAGCGGAAAATTCTGACCAATATTAGTTTTTGGGCCGAATCAAGCCACTCGAGGCCAAATGGGGGCCGTTTTGGTTAAAATTGAAAACGATTTTTCTATTTTTATTGAAACAAGCAAGGCTCTTGAAATTTTGTATAGTCGTTGAAAAATGATTCTAAGATCAGTAGTAAAATTTGGTGATCTCGAAAGCTAAGGGGGTCGCACTATTGTAATAAACCGAAAAAGAGCCAGAAATAGGGACGGTTAAAAAATATCAATTGTTCTAATGAAAACCTATCGAGTGGGGTATTGAATGAAAGGTCTCGATGTCCTTATGCTTGATTGAACATTTATAATGCGGTAGTTGAATCTGTGTGAGGTTTACAGTTCACAGAACCACTAGTATTCTTACTTTACAGCGTGTCTACGTATCAGCATAGCTGGGAGACGAGGCTTCGTGCTGATGGATATTGGTCAAGGCCTGGAGTCTCCTGTGGTCATCATGGTAGATAAGAAGGACCCTCATACATGTGAGCCAATGCAGCATGCCCATCTCTTCATTTTTTTGTGTATCTAGATGTATCTTAGGGACAGTTAAAAAATATCAATTTTTCTAATGAAAACCTATCGTTCAGTAGTTGAACCTACCGTATGAACCAATAAATGAGATGTTGTTTAAACTGCAGGCAAAAAGGTACTCTTTATCCCTACACCAGCGCCCGTCGTATAAATAAAGTATTGTTCATACGGCACGAATAGCTCAGTGGTTAAGCACTCGCTTGCCATACGGAAGGTCCAAGGTTCAAACCCCCGCGCCGACAAATATTTGTATTCAAAATAGGTACTTTAGATAGGTACCCTTTATATTTTGATAACTTGTAAAACTATTTATAAGTATAATAGTGAACATTAGTATTGTTGTTTTCAATTGTAATTTTTGTAAACAATGTTATGTTCTTAATAAAAAAAAAAAAAATAAAAAAAAAAAAAATAAGGGAATCCTTCCGGTGCGCTCGTGTTGACCCAGCTCCTAAATGGGAAGTATTGTGTCACTTCTCGCCCATCAGAGGGGAGTCATACTAAGGGATGGGCAGGCTGCAACACAGACCACAAGCGTCTACAGTAGCTCCTGTTTCATAGCTACGAAATAAAAAAGGCTGTGAAACACGCATCTTAAAAAAAAAAAATGCACCAGTTTTCGCCATAGTTTTCTACGGGATGGGCCCATGTCAATTATTAGCCTCCTTGTAAAGACAGTGGTAAAAGTGCAACCATCGTTCACGATGACGCCACCCTATGATTTTTTTTCCAGGGTTTTGTTTTCCCTTTTTTAAATTTATTTATTTATTCAATAACAGGATAACATATACAAAGGTATTTTTCCTAAGCTAAAGCTTCTACGAAAATGATGATGGTTTATTTTAATTGCCTCGTATGTTTACATTTATTTAGCTAGCTATTTTAATTGCCTCGTTTGGTTACATTTATTTAGCTAGCTATTTTAATTGCCTCGTTTGGTTACATTTATTTAGCTAGCTCGTTGGACCATCAGCACAATGAATCAAGCGTGGAATTCTCCCTGTACAAAGAGCACTACATTCTATCCCGGTACCCAGATAACAAGAGAGATTTCCATGAGATGAACCTGTACTTTATTGGGAAACCCTACTGCTCGTTTGAAATGACCACAATCAAAACGTACATCACAGATATGTATCGAGTCATGGCCCGCCGTGATTCTACTGGTAATAATAATAATAATAACACTCTTTAGTGGAAGGTAATAATAATAATAATAATAATATCGCCTTTTTTATACTGCGCGATAATGACTATTAAAGACCCATTATTCCAGCAGTAAGCCCAAGACATATTATTATGTGGTAAAAATCCCAAATGGGAGGATAACTTGTCATGTCCCGGCTGCGTTTCGAACACACGACCTCTGGAACTTCTGGATTCACAGAGTGCGCCTTTACCACTGAGCTACCGGGACAGACATGTCAATGCTTAAAGAATTTTCTACCAACTAGCCCTCAAAGTCTTATTATTATTATTATGTGGTCACTAATATGGGGTCACTGATGGTCACTGATAAAACGTCCAAAGAATAATGTTTATTTTCGATGTTAGTAATTTGTATTGTACGGACAAAAAATAAATTATCTCACGTTGTAAGCCATAAAAACACTCTTTAGTGGAAGGTAACCACCAGGCCAGGTTAATGCTTAGAAAAAATTCTACCAAGTAGCCTTCAGAGTCTTATTATTATGTGGTCACTAACTCAAATGAATGAGGAAGAATTTATGCACTGGGTGAGATTCGAAACAACGAATGCCTACGCTACGTGGATTACCAGACTAGCGCGTTAACCACTTGACCAACAGTACACTGGTAAGAATTAAACTAATTAGTTTTTGTGGTTGAGGTTGGGTGAAAGAGCCCTCATGAGTGACAATCCTGTCACAATAAAAAAAAATAAAAAAAATAACTTCATCTGTTAATAAAATAATAATAAATGTGTTTGTTTTTGTTATTATATCACAATTTTATTGGGTAGCAAAGAGTTATAGGACTTTACCGTACCTTCAATATCTTCATTTTTTGCTTATAATTTCGCCACTGGTCGCTGTTCACATTAAAGCAGCTACACATTTTTCCTCATGAGGTATGAGTGGATCCCAAACACTCAAAATTGCAACGTGTTTACAATGTGAACCAATCACGAAGAAGTATTGCGTCCAGAATTAGCAGTGTTTTTTAATTCTATTCAATTTTTTTTTCTTTGCATTAGGTGTCGTGACTGCTTCGCTCAATTTCAATCTTGAAAAAAGATCCAGTTTTATCATGTCAATTCGTGATAGCAAGAATGTCATGGGAGAAGGAGAAAGAATCCGTTTTGGTACCCGCCAAAGTCTAAGTCAGGTAAGGAATATATAGGACCGAATTATGAAACAGGATTAGAATTGATCAAAGAATACGCACAATTGACCCCTCACTCTTTGATCGAACGGATCTGCGATCAACGCCGCTGGACTAAGACCTCGCTATTAGCTAAGTGGTTAAGCACTCGCTTGCCATGCGGAAGGTCCCGGGTTCGATCCCCCGTGCCGACAAAAAATTGTATTCTTAATTTGGTTACAATTATTTGTAAGGGATACCTTCCGGTTCGCTCGTGTTGACCCAGCACCTAAATGGGAAGTATTGTGTCACTCCTCGCCCATCAGAGGGGAGGCATACTACGGGATGGGCAGGCTACAACACAGACCACAAGCGTCTACAGTAGCTCCTGTTTCATAGCTACGAAATAAAAGAAGGCTGTGAAACACGCATCTTAAAAAAAAAAAAAAAAATGCACCAGTTTTCGCCATAGTTTTCTACGGGATGGGCCCTTGTCAATTATTAGCCTTCTTGTAAAGACAGTGGTAGAATTTTAAGTAGATTTCAAGAAATTGAATAATAAATAAGGAGCTCTATTTAAAAATCGAAAGTTGATACCTGTTTCACTACTTTTGGGACACCCTGTAGATATTTCTATTCCGCCAAAAATATGCAAATCTGCGAAAGAACTTCATGCGAAAATTCAAGTTTCTATCTTTAACTGTTAAAAGATAAAAATCCGTGATGGGACTTGTCGTTCACTCTGTATAGCTCAACTAGAGCAAGAAAACTAATTTGAATTTGTTTTTAAAAAAACATTAAAATATACGTGGCTGGGGGACTATAAACAGGGAGTAGACCAGCAGTCTGGCTGAGGGACTATAAACAGGGAATAGACCAGCAGTCTGGCTGAGGGACTATAAACAGAGAGTACACCAGCAGTCTGGCCGGGGGACTATTAAACAGGGAGTAGACCAGCAGTCTGGCTGGCGGACTATAAACAGAGAGTACACCAGCAGTCTGGCCGGGGGACTATTAAACAGGGAGTAGACCAGCAGTCTGGCCGGGGGACTATTAAACAGGGAGTAGACCAGCAGTCTGGCTGGGGACTATAGACAGGGAGTAGACCAGCAGTCTGGCTGGCGGACTATAAACAGAGAGTAGACCAGCAGTCTGGCTGAGGGACTATAAACAGGGAATAGACCAGCAGTCTGGCTGAGGGACTATAAACAGAGAGTACACCAGCAGTCTGGCCGGGGACTATTAAACAGGGAGTAGACCAGCAGTCTGGCTGGCGGACTATAAACAGAGAGTACACCAGCAGTCTGGCCGGGGGACTATTAAACAGGGAGTAGACCAGCAGTCTGGCCGGGGGACTATTAAACAGGGAGTAGACCAGCAGTCTGGCTGGCGGACTATAAATAGGGAGTAGACCAGCAGTCTGGCTGAGGGACTATAAACAGGGAATAGACCAGCAGTCTGGCTGAGGGACTATAAACAGAGAGTACACCAGCAGTCTGGCCGGGGGACTATTAAACAGGGAGTAGACCAGCAGTCTGGCTGGCGGACTATAAACAGAGAGTACACCAGCAGTCTGGCCGGGGGACTATTAAACAGGGAGTAGACCAGCAGTCTGGCCGGGGGACTATTAAACAGGGAGTAGACCAGCAGTCTGGCTGGGGACTATAGACAGGGAGTAGACCAGCAGTCTGGCTGGCGGACTATAAACAGAGAGTACACCAGCAGTCTGGCTGGGGGACTATAAACAGGGAGTAGACCAGCAGTCTGGCTGGGGGACTATAAACAGGGAGTAGACCAGCAGTCTGGCTGGCGGGCTATAAACAGGGAGTGGACCAGCAGTCTGGCTGGGGGACTATAAACAGGGAGTAGACCAGCAGTCTGGCTGGCGGGCTATAAACAGGGAGTAGACCAGCAGTTGGGCTAGGAGACTATATAAACAGGGAGCAGACCAGCAGTCGGGCTAGGAGACTATATAAACAGGGAGTAGACCAGCAGTCCGGCTGGGGGACTATAAACACAGGGAGTAGACCAGCAGTCTGGCTGGGGGACTATAAAAAGAGAGTAGACTAGCACTCTGGCTGGGGGACTATAAAGAGAGAGTAGACCAGCACTGGCTTGGTTCTAGCTGGGGGCCCTTGTCAATTATTAGCCTCCTGGTAAAGACAGTGGTAGAAGTACTGAGTCATTCCTCCACTGTCTGGCTACCATCGTCCACAATGACGCCACTCTATGATAATGGAAATATACCTATGTACTTTACTACTGTAGTGACTAAACGTCAAGTTACTTTTTCAGTATCTGAACAGTTTGAGTTCAATTACCAAGTCAATCATTATAAGTATGTATTACCTCATTCAGCGTATTGCAATTGCTATACAGAGAGGTCATGCTGTGAATAGTATTAGAGGAACTTTTCCAACCTCAGAAAAAAATAAAGAAATCTTTTATTTGTAAAATGTTTGTTGTGTTGTTTTGTTTTTGTTATTATAATATTCTTATGAAACTATAAATAAAAAAAAGTATGCATTCATTATTCTAGAAATGTGTACGAGCTAAGACTTGAGAAAATCCTCTCTTTTTCTTTTGTGTCTGAGGGTGCTGCAGTTTCGCAGCTCCTTAGCATCGGCCCCGCCTGATCTCTACACTGGTTTTCTGTGTTTCAGGTTGCGATCAAGCAACATTACGATCAGGTGATCAAGAAAATGAACTATCCTGGTCTTGAAGAGATGCTAACCAAAGTTGAGGACATTTTCAAAGACAATCTGTTCAAAGAATATGTTTGGGATATAGACTACGAGGTTAATAGGGTCTTTCGCGGCAACATAATGAAAATAAAATTGTAAACGTTCAAGTAATAACTGAAGAAATAAAGAAAATATCTTTAGACTATTTTAAGTTTACAACTTCGTAAGAAAATTTAAATGTTTGTTTAACTTAGGGTATTGGCTGTGGGAGTGTGGGGTCTATAACACCCCCGACGTATATGAACATGTAATAGTTGAAAAAGGATGTTAAACCCTAATTGAACATATTTTTCTGTTCAGAAAAATCATGGAGAATTCGTAACATACCTATATTATCTAATGAGTAAAAATCTGTCACATAAAATCGGCCATCTTGATGTGTAGAATCAGCAGGAATTTTTAAAATTTAAAACGTTCAAATCGCGTTAAGGTAAAGTAGTGACGGAGTGCGTAATCACTAACAGCCTGATTAAGAACGGCCATTAGCCATTTGTTTATGTATAGAGTTGATTTATTTAATCTGTTCATTAGCGACAGTACACGACGGCATAGGATTACCAGATTTTTTATATCATTTATTTTCTTTTGAATATCATTTTACAATATCTAGATTATTTCATTTCCTTATATATGTTATCTATACTTTCTATTTTTCTTACAACATCCAACAATATTCTTAGTTTTAACTTAGTTTTATTGATTGTAACTAGATTTAAGAAAATTGTACACGCCGCAAGGCAATCCCACGATAAAAAATAAATTAAAATTATTTACAAACCTATAAAAATGAGTTCTCCACAGTTTTTTTCTTTCTTTCCTTATCCTTTAACAAGGAATGCCCTTCCTAACGCCAACGATTCTTTTTGGTTTTAACGTCCTGATCAGGACGAAGGTGTACCAGCTACCCACATTCACTTCATCCAGCCTGGGTAGGGCCGGAAACGCCTCACGTGTTTGGAGGGAACAGAATCTGAAAAGTCTACTCCAACCGGGGATCGAACTTGGGATCTGTGGGCTACGGGCAGTATTCACAACCGTTAAGCCGCGGAGGCTGGTGAAATGGTTCAACATATATATATTTTTTTTTTAATCATATAGAATGTAAAACAGCTTATCCAGATCAAAAGAATGCTGAGGCACCGTGCCCATGACACATGCCGCATTTCACTTCTAGATGGCTATGCTGATCCGTTGTTTGAAATATTCAGTCGATCTTGGTTGCCTCACAGTTTCAGTTGCCAGATGTTTTCCAGATCATGCAGCTAGTTTTTTTTATCATGATTCATGGTAATGTTGGAAGGAAATATGAAAAAAGTAATCATATTTGTGTTAATCACAATCGTGATTATCACAACAGAAATATTCAAACTAGCTTTACTAAACTCAACATTTCCTTACTAAACTAAATGCTAAGCTTTGCTGGAGGAATCTTATTAGATTTCCCAAAAAAAAAAAATATTGGTAAAAGCAAACGGAGTGCTAAATAACATACTATTCCTCTGTAAAAGTATGCAAAGCAAGTTTGGCTATTTTTCTTTTTTTATAAGATTTCATCTGTACCTTTTAAAATGGGACTTGAACCACCGACCTCCGATTCTAAGTCCGCCGCATTATCGATCAAGCTGCTGAGGTCGGTAGGTAATTTTAGATATATAAAACAGAAAGAAGGACTACCTACCTACCTACCTACCTATGTTTGTTTGTTTATTTGTTTGTCCGGAGTTGTTTAGCCAAAACGGTAAGAGATAGCGAAAAATGTCTCAGAATTGACCCCCCCAAAACCATTATCGCTTTGTCCAGAAAAATTATAAAAAGTTCAAAAAGGCATTGCTGTCCAGCAGTACGGCCATGCCTTAGTAAATTTGAAATTTAGTCCCGTTGCAAAGCACGGGCAAACGGCTAGTTTTAGATAAGAATAAGGGTAAGATAAATATTTTCTTTTTTCAATTTATTTTATTGTGAACATAAATATCAAACACCTCGGCCGAGGTGTGAAGAACGCCTATACAAAGAAAGAGACAGCGCGGCAGAGTGTAAGGTAACGGGTAACATGCATTTCATGTACTTTCAGCCAGCGAAATGTTCAACCTGAATTTCAAAAATTGAAAAAGGAGCAAGGACTCTAATTGTTAAGTCTTCTCTAAATAAATATCATTAAAATAATTGCAATTTTTACTAAACAATGTATGTGTTTCACATTTAAGGTTAACTTGGCGTCATTCAGGCTCTGCGTGCTGCTAGCGTGTACCAGATGTGCCCACATTGGGCACGTTTGAAATTTATGAGTCTGCTAATTAGGCTCACATGTCCTTGGAATGGGGCAATTTGCCAGATGAATAGTCAATGTAATTCTCATGGTGTTTTGTTTAAAAAAATAACACATACCTAATTGGTAATAGAAAGTAAAAAACAGTTCTTTTTATATGTATAAAAAAACTCTGATAGCTTGAAATATAAAATGGCGACTATATAAAACAGAAGAGCTCTAATATTCAGCACAATAGTTGTTTGTATCAGAAAAATACAGTAGCATTGGGTCGTATTAATAAAAAGAATTTTAAGCTTTTCCTTGCGTTTTTTTTTTTTTTTTTTTTTTTTTTTTTCTCAGAAATTCGAAGGATTTAGTCGGTTTTCATAAAGTTTTCAGAGCAATTGCTATTCCTTGAAAGCAAAAGCAAAAGCTTTTCCATTGTTGAAAGTAAATGGTACATGGATATTCATAAAGCTGACCTTCTCCTTTTGTTAAGAGTCTGTAGAGGAGTCTAAACATGAATATATTGCTTGTGAGCAAAAGCAAATGCTTGCAAACAAAAGGAAAGGATTACGAATACAAAAAATAGAATGTGAAAAAAATTGAAATCGGGGCAATTTTTTTTTTTTTTACAAAAGCGAACATAATAGGTTCTTCCGATTTCTAATATAAGAAATTTATCTGAAGTAATAAAATCAAACAGTTATTTAATAAGTAATAGAATCAATTTTTTTTTTTTTTTTTTATGATATTTATTTACAGAGGAGATTGCTTACCCCTTCTACATTTTCCTTCAGACCTTATGCTTGCACGTCCTGCTTTGCTCACAAACACTTGCTTTTTTAATGAATACGACCCATTTTCTGCTAAATACGACTTCTTCATGACATAATATTTTTCTCATGCACTCAAGAGTGTTCACAGATAGTTACCGTTTGCTACATTTGCATTAAAATTGTTAATATTTAACTGATAGTGATAATGGTCTCGTTCAGTAATGGGTGAATATTTCCAAACGTGGTTTTTTTCAGGGCAATTTTTGTCCCATGCCAATTTTTTTAAATAAATAGCTGAATGTGGGGAAATCAAGTAGGTACCTAGGATATTAATATTTAGGTATTTAGAGGGTGCACTTCTGAAAAATTATTTTTTCTCTATTTTTCCCTGTTCTTTAAAAAATAGAGATGATAGGTACAAAATAGCCAGAGGAAGGACTACCAGAGGAGAGACATTTTGACTATAACTCTAACTTTTAAGTGCACTATTAAAAGAAAAATATTAGTATTGTTTTCGAAATGGAGAAATAATCTGCAAATAAAATAGAAAAATCTCATTTTATTTTTTTAAAGTAAAAGAAATCTTTTTTTTTACTTGCCAGAGGAAAGACAAGCTCTTCTGTGACGCACTTACTTCCTGAAAATCTTTCAATCAAACAACTAAAACATCGAACAAAACTAACGTGGAAATTACAATCACAAGAGTTTCCCCTCCTTTCATAGAGTGACGTTACTCTCCCCTCTTTTGAAAACGGCAATAAAGTGGCTTGCCAGAGGAAGGACAAAAAGTATGGGGACACACTTTAAAGTCAAATATAGAAATAATTGAAATGGTAATTAATAAAATAAAATTCAATTTTAAGTAGTTGTCTTCTTGCCTTTTGAAAAAATTATATTTTAATTTAATTATTTAAAAAGGAATTGAGCTATTATAAATTTAAACATTCTAAAACAAGCTGGGGACAGGCCAGAGGACGGACATTTGCTGATATCATGTACTTATTTTTTATATAAATAATAATAAAAAAAAATGTTTTATGTACTTTCAAGTTAAAGCTAATGAGTTCTCTTCATTTGACTAGTTGATTCATTTATTTTTTCCTTACCGATTTGTTTTTATTAATATTCAAATAGGGAACATCAAAAAACCACGTTTGGAAATATTCACCCTAATTGTCTTTTTAAGTTTGGAAACCATTTCTGATTTTTAGTTTACTGGGGACATGCTGGATAGGTA
This sequence comes from Bactericera cockerelli, assembly GCA_024516035.1. Lineage (NCBI taxonomy): Eukaryota > Metazoa > Arthropoda > Insecta > Hemiptera > Triozidae > Bactericera > Bactericera cockerelli. Next base: position 5,290,529 of record CM044963.1, on the reverse strand, counting down.
AGAGCTAGATTTTTTAGTGCAATTATAAGGATAATCCTGTTTTTTTTTTTTTTTTTTTTTTTTTTTTTTTTTTTTTCTTGGTAAAGCACTTTCACAAGGAAAATTACACCTGTCGTTCGTGCTGATCCCGTGCTGTTTTAGATTTTGTGAAAAATATTCGCCTCTTTTAGAATGCGAATTAATGACTCGGTATCGGAACGGTCATCCGATAGAGAGGGAATGCAAGGCAAACCTCTTCTAATGTTGTCTAGTAGTTGGCAGTGAATGACTATATGACGGACGGTCAGTGGCTCTCCACATTCACATATTGTGGGTTAAGATGATTATCCTGTTTGACTGCTGGAGTAAAGGGACTTTTCAGTCTTACCTCGACAGTATAAACAAGGTATATTCTATTCTATTGATATATATAATAATAATAATAATGCTTTTTCTTTGTGTTATTATGTCACAATTTTAGTGGGTAGCGCAGAATCATAGGACTTTACCACTTTAATTTACAATATCTTGTATTATTTTTTTGCCTATGATTCTGCCACTGGTCGCTGCTTCACATCAAAGCAGCTACTCATTTTTCCTCACGAGGTATGAGTGGACCCCGAACATCCAAGTACAGAGCAGAAAAAATCCTCCTCCGCTGGGAATCGAACCCAAGTCACCATGTGTGCAATGCCTAGCGCGCTAACTCACTCTGCCACAGTGACTACTTCTATTTTATTATGATAGGTATTTTTTTTTTTTTTGAAGTGGGGTTTAACGTCGCTTTCAACTGCCATGGTCATATCACGACGGGGGTTTTACCCTCCATTCGCAGGAAACTCACAAACCTGCTACTCACATTGACCTCACCCAGCCTGAGTGGGGCCGGGAAAAGCCTGATAGGTATTATTATATAATATAATTAAAAGAGACTATATTTTATACAAAATAGAAGTTATACAAAAGTAGTGTATTGTAATAGTCTTGTGAGCACAATGACCTTGGTTCGAATACCCGAGTACCAAAAACTGCCAGTACTTCCATCAGGTGTATTTACGATGGTAAATTAAATTTATTCAATCACGTATTAACTATCTGACTTGTTTGTAGGGTTTTCAGAAAAATCCTTACGACTAACACTGCGACCTAATTAGTAATTAAATTTCGTTGATTATTTATATTTCGTTTTAACGTCCTGATTTTAGATAGCCAGGACAGGGGTTTCATTCTCCATTCGCTGGGAATCATACCAGCTAACCACGTTAACCTCACCTAGCCTGGGTTGGGCCGGAAATGCCAGCCTCCCGTGCCTCTGCCCCAAACGGGAATCTAACTCAGGATCTCTCGACTACGGGCAGTAGTCACCAAAACACCACGGAGGCTGACTTCAATCACCTAAATCTTCTTCTCCCTTGTCCTGACCCATATCAGTTTGCACTACCCTGGGTCTGCTTCTATCACTTAAATCAATATTCACTAAAAGTTCACAGTCATAGTACTTAGGGGAAATTTATAAATATTTAAACATTGCAGATAAATAATAAAATTCATTATTATTATAATGTGTCATAATAACACAAATAAATAGCTCTTTATCTTTAGGCATTGCACGCATGGTGACCTTGGTTCGATCCCCAGCGGGGCATGACTTTTTCTGCTCTGTAGTTTGATGTTCGGGGTCCACTCATACCTCGTGAGGAAAAATGAGTAGCTGCTTTGATGTGAAGCAGCGACCAGTGGCAGAATCATAGGCAAAAAATTAATACAAGATATTGTAAATTAAAGTGGTAAAGTCCTATGATTCTGCGCTACCCACTAAAATTGTGACATAATGACACAAATATAAAGCATTATTATTATTATTATAAATAATAAAATTCATTATTATTTAATCACTTAAATGTTTCCTCAAATTATTTTATTTTTTTAATTAAATTATTTTAATATTTTTTAACAGTTTGTTTATAATAATATAATTTCAGGAAGCTCTGTTGGATTTAAGAAACTGAAACAATCAGGAAGCAGCAGTATCCGTGAAGCTAGCCAGGGTCCCAGCAGGCAAGGAATGAGTAAATTTGGATGCACTTTTCAAAACCAGGACTACTATGTGCATACCGATTCTGTGTTCAACCCTGTATATGGCGCACAAGTGAGCCCTATGGACTTCAGAGATGCCACAGCTTTCGACAGAGTGTTTGCCGTTATCAAAGAAGAGTATGCCAACTTGTTAGAGGAGTTTGTCTACACGAATTTCCCTGTATTCTCAGAGTAAGATTGTCTTCGTAATACATTTAAGTCTTGAATAATTGTAAATATTTTTTTTTTTTTTTGATCATATTATAGCTCCATTATTTCCGGCACTACCCAGGCTGGGTGAGGTTAATGTGGGTAGCTGGTACGATTCCCAGCGAATGGAGGGTAAAACCCCCGTCCTAATCCAGGACGCTCAATAATAGAATCGTTGTTGTTAGGAAGGGCATCCAGCCGTAAAAAATGTGCCAAAACCAACCAATCTCAACCATGAGGTTGAACAACGTCGACCCTGCTTGAGCGGGATAAGAGAGAGTAAAAGAAGAAGATTATACCCCCATCTTTCGTTTTGTGTTGAATTTTTTTCTTGATCCTCTTAGTCTTGTTCCAACAGCTCTAATCATTGAGAAACGGGTTTGTGTTAGAACCCAATTTTTCACTCTCGAAAATGATTTTTGTGATTTTTCACTAAGTAAATAAGCTATTCTTGACAATACTTTTTTTAAATTCTCTGTGCATAACACCATCAGTAGTGCAAACCATAGGAGTAAATTGTATATTATTCTTTGTAACTATCATTATTTTTTCTTTGTAACTATCATTATTAATTGTAACACATCATCATTTTTTTTTTTTTTTTTTTTTTTTTTTTTTTTTTTTTTTATACAACAAAATACGGGCGGCCCATTGCTAACTATACAATAATTAGTTCCTAGCTATAAAAAAACCTATTTAATTACTAATTAATATTAAAACTAAAAATGGTGAAAAAATCAATATGTGGTAGGTGAAGTTGTGTAACAACTATCATTAAAAACTATCATAACTTAATTTTTACTTGTGTTTCACAAAGACGGTACCCACTCCGTATAATATCTTGCTCATTGATTTTGTCAATTGTTTCAGCTTTTATGACTCGTACAGAATGTATGACCGGCTCTACGGAATGGACTCGTGGAACAAGATGATCCACTTCTACAGAGGGTACACCCCAAAGTTCTTCCCTCACACAGTGTGTTCATCCATGGCCACCGAAATCCTCGACCGAATCAGCCGACGAATTCCAGGAATCAGCAGTAGCGGCCACTTGGTTACCTGCAGCATGGACACACCAAAATCTTTGTTCCGAGCGTTAAACATTCCTACAACTTTCCCAATGCCTGCTTTTTCCCGCAAAAGAGAGAGAAGTGGAGCGTCAATCAGTGGCTCTATCCAGTTTCCACCAAAGCTTTTGTTCACACATGGTCATGTTGCGGGTGAGTCTTACAGTCGAACCTGTTAAGTATAAGTATAAGTATAAGTAGTGCTTTATTTAGACTGTCAGCGCAAGACAGGTAGTCCCATTATGCCAACAGTTTAACAAAGCACCTCTTTATTTATTTGAGTATAAATACAATAATAGAATAACAACAATTAGAGAGTAAAGATAATGAAAAACAAGAAAAGGAAATAATACTGAAAGATAGTATAACAATAGTAGAAATTATGGTAGTTAAAAGAAAAGCAAAAAGAAAAAAAAAAAAAAAAAAATCACATTCAATCACACATTCACACCAAGTACGGTAGTATAAGGGGGTCATTAAGGAAGGAGGAAGGATAATAAGGATTAAAGGGGGATTGTTTTCTTGCCAACAGCTTCAATAAGGGAAGATCTAAAACGAAAGAAAGATTTACAGTTGAGGATGGGGGGTGGAATGGAGTTCCAAAGGGCAATTGAGGATGACAGGAATTCCTTGTGATATGCTTCTGTTCTACAGGATGGAATTTCAAGGAGGGTTGGGTGGAAGAGATTGCCATAGGCAATGACACTGCCCCTTAGATAGGATATTCCTACAACTTTCAAAATGCCTTTTTCCGGCAAGAGAGAAAGAAGAGGAGACTCAAGCAGTGGTTCTATCCAGTTTCCACCAAAGAGCACTGGTATAGTCAAGTGGTTAAAGCGCTAGTCTGATAATCCTGGTAGCGTAGGGATTCGTGGGTTTGAATCCCACCCAGTGCACGAATTTTTCCTCATTAATTTGAGTTTGTGACCACATAATAATAAGACTCTGAGGGTTAGGTGGTGGAAAATGCTTTGAGCATTAACCTCGCCTGGTAGTTGTCTTTCACTGAAGAGTATTATTATTATGATTAACTTTCCAAATCCCTAACTTTTCCCGCAAGAGAGAGAGAAGTGTATACTCAAGCAGTGGTTCCATCCAGTTTCCACCAAAGCTTTTGTTCACACATTGTCATGTCGGGATATAAGGTGAGTTGAACCTGGATATAAGAGAACTCTAGGGACCGAATTTTTTTCTCTTATATCCAGAATCAACTGTATTACTATATTCTCATAATTCCAACATCTGAGGTTTTCCATCCTTTTGTACAAGCGCAATGAGTTTTTTTTTTTTTTTTTTTTTTTCTTCTTCTTCAATGAGAATTATTTTCAGTTTCATAATCATATGGTGGCGTTATCGTGAAAGATGTTAGCCAGACAGTGGAGGAATGACTCAGCACTTCTAAAACTGTCTTTACAGTTTTAGAAGCTGTCTTGAACCAAGCAAATACTGGTTTACTCCCTGTTTATAGTCCCCCAGCCAGACTGCTGGTCTACTCCCTGTTTATAGTTCCCCAGTCAGACTAGTTTATAGTTTATAAATTTTCAGTTTACAATTTATTAAACATAAAACAGTTCATCGAAAACTCCAGTTTTGGAATTGCTCCCAAAAATGAAGCTGCGTTTCCTCTCTAGATTGCTAAATAATGAGAATTTATTATAAGTTTCTTGAAATAATGTTTCTGTTAACACAAATACGTACCTATTATAACTTAGTCAAAATCCCAAATGGAAGGATGAATTGTCATTCGGCTGGGTTTCGCTCTAGCGACCTCTGGATTAACAGTCTCGACCACTGAGCTACGTACTGATAGCTACCGGAACAGACAGGAAATGGAGGCAGTCTGTTTTGGAGGCTACATAGCAACTAGGGTATTAAAGGCCCTGTTTATTGTAAGTATTTTTCTTTCCTGTTTAGTGTAAGTAATTACCCCCTAAAAGTACAACAGATATTGTACTTCAAGGGGATTTTAATGAAAAAACTGTAAAATGAAATTAAATACATTCCTTCCTCCAGCGTCATTTGAAATATTATTCCATGAAATAGTCATTTGTCTCTCATTTCACAGCACTGGTCAGGATCAGGATAGCAGGCAGGCTGGGCTACGTACTCCTGGATCCTGGACTAGCCTATGCTGCACCTGTTGTTATCATGGAGGGCGACCTCACTACGCGTAAGTTGAGGAAAAAATAATAGTATAGTTTGACTATAGTATAATTTTTTGTTCATCTATTTCCGTTCATCAAACATTAATACCGGGCCGGAATGCCAGCATCACGAAGTCTTACCAGAGATGTGAGTTTCCTGCGCATGGAAACTCACATCTCTGGTAAGACGTGATATGACCATGAAGTTGAAAGCGACCGTAAACCCTAATTAAAAATAAAAGAAACATAGATACCCCATAAAAAATAAATAAATATCAACCTACAAAATGCAACTAATTAATCAGAATTATATTTATGTAATATATATTTATTCTGCTAATCAACCTCAGAAGCTTGATCAATAAGGTGGCGGACTTAATCTGGAGGTCGGAGGTTCAAGTCACAAGTAAAGCAAATATTTAGTAAAGCGAGTTTAAGTAGTTGTGATATCACGATTGTTGTCAACACAAATATGTATGATTTTATTTGTGGGGAAGTACAAGGCCTCTTCACAATTTTTGTGGGTAGCGCAGCATTACCAAGAGCATCCTTCACTTTTCAAATTCTATTGCATTTCTTTTTGCTCTGGGAATGTTAAGCAAATTATTTGTAAAGCTAGTTTGACTCATAATGAATTGCGATACCAAGATTTTGATGAAAACAAATACCAATGATAACTTTTTCTGATATTTCTTCAGCCACTACCCGTGAATTTGGCAGGGACTCATCGGGCCGAACCGGAATACAGTTCCTGCTCCCCCGTCAAGACTACATTTTAGCCAAACCCACCGCTAGCCGACCAACTGACCAGCCAGATAATGACTATTTGTACTTCATCGGCAGACCCTACTGCTCCTTCCATTTGACGAACTCCAAAACGTCTGTCGTTAAAACAAACAGAAAAATAGTCCGCCGTGACTCTACCGGTAAGTAATACTAACAAAAAAACATAATGGGACTCCCTGTCTCGAGCCGACAGTCTAAATAAAGCACTACTATACTATACTATACAAGGGAATATGTGGAAAATGAGAGGATGGAATTCTCGATAGTGAAAAACACAAAAAAAAAAAAAAATACACTCTTATTAATGAAATGAAATATGAAAATGAAATGAAAAAATATCCATTTTTTTTTAATCATAATCATTTATTTGTAGTATCTGTTTCATGGATAATTATGAAATAAAAAGGGCTGTGAGATACCCATATTAAAATAAGTTCCATTTTCTTATTAAAATAAGAAAATGGAACCGTCATACCCTTAGTCATACACAAAGCATTTTGAGAACATTTATAAATTGAGTTGATTGAAGAGAAATTATTTTGTGTTGAAGCACAAGGCTTCTTCACAATATTTGTGGGTAGCGCACAGAACCAAAGCTGATTTAATTCCTAGCAAATCAGGACGGGGTTGACTATTTCAAATGTGGACGTTAAAATCAAATAGAATGGACAAAAAAGTTCTAATTAGATTGCAGTGTTGATTGATTGTCACTGAAAACCTTACAACCAGATTAGATAATAATACTATAAAAAGTTTAGTATAAAATTATTGGTACATTAATACGAACATCGAGTCTCGCGATTATACCTATATCTATAACAAAAAATAGTGATATCTGCAAAAATTACACTTCGTGTGGAAAAAAGGGAGAACGCGGAATGTTTCCTAAAAAGAAATGGTATCATGAGTAATAAACGCCTAAATTGGTTCTTGTTTCATTCCTATAAAATGAATAAGTTTGTAAAACTCTTATCATAAACATTATAAAATAGAAATAAAATTTAACACGTATGAGACGGCGTGCCCACCGGTGGGTCACGTTTTTTTTTCAATTGTCCTTGTAACGTGACCCACCGGTGGGCACAGATAATGCTATTATTAATATATTTTTGTACTTGCCCGTCCCAATTTTTTTTTTTTTTTTTTTTTTTTTTTTTCATATTTGGTACACATACCCTAATTTGAAGCCGTCCCAGCGTACAAACTATAGAAAATAGGACCCGTCTCATACGTGTTAAGGAACACCTCATTCAATCTCCTTACTACATTATTATACTTTTTTTAAATTTATTTTCTTCTCTCTTATGTCACAAAAAATCCATTAAGGTCGCAGTGATAAAGAGCTTTCGTAGCCGACAGCCCTACTTATACCAAAATATCACCCAATATACAGGGTGGGGCAAAAGTCTGGAAACCCCTGAATAACTTTCGAATGGCTTCTTCGGTAACATTAAAATTTTGTACGGTAAACCGGGCTAATAAGACCTTCTTTTAGAAAGGGGTCGATTTTTGTTCCCGGCCCCCATGTCGGGGCCAGGGGGGCCAACTTCATTTTTTTAAATACGAACCCCCACCTTGCGATACATTTTTGAAAAGGTCTTTAAATAAGAAATACATTGGTGCAAATTTTATTTTTTTAATATTAACTGTTTGCAAATGGCGTCCAACTTTGTGTATGCAGTAAAGTCTGGAAACCCCTGAATATCTTTCGAAATAGCTTTCTCAGTAAATTTAAAATTGTGTACGGTAATCCGTGGTAATTAGACCTTATATTAGAATGGGACCGATTTTTTTTTACCGGCCCCCATGTCGGGGCCAGGGAGGCCAACTTCATTTTTTTAAATACGAAACCCCACCTTGCGATACATTTTTTGAAAGGTATAATTACCCCAACTTACCGTGCATAGTTTCAAATTTACTGAGAAAGCCCTTTCAAAAGATATTCAGGGGTTTCCAGACTTTACTGCATACACAAAGATGGACGCCATTTCCAAACAGTTAATATTAAAAAAATAAAATTTGCACCAATGTATTTCTTATTTAAAGACCTTTTTAAAAATGTATCACAAGGTGGGGTTCGTATTTAAAAAAATGAAGTTGGCCCCCCTGGCCCCGACATGGGGGCCGGTAACAAAAATCGACCCCACTCTAAAAGAAGGTCTTATTAGCCCGGTTTACCTTACAAAATTTTAATTTTGCCGAAGAAGCCATTCGAAAGTTATTCAGGGGTTTCCAGACTTTTGCCCCACCCTGTATTACTTCTTTCCTCGAAGAACCCCCTTAGTATTAGTTATATTATTTTTTTTCCACTAGGTCTACCGATAGCGTCGATCACATTTGACGCTGTGAGGAGCCCCCATGTTTTCAACATGGCGTTGAGAACCCATAATACTAGTACGCAGAGACAAATGATCCCGTTCTTTTCCCGCAATCAGTTAAGTCAGGTAATAAAAAGCAATTTTTAATCTAATACTTTATCAGTTGTCAAACTAATTGCTTGATTAAATCAACGCAGTCAATAGTTATCTTCAGTAGTCACCGTGATCGAGTGAGTTAGCGCGCTAGGCTTTGCACGCACGGTGACCTGGGTTCGATCCCCAGCGGGGCAGGTTTTTTTCTGCTCTGTACTTGGGTGTTCGGAAAAATGGAAAATACTCGTGAGGAAAAATGAGTAGCTGCTGTGATGTTAGCAGCGACCAGTTCCGGAATTATAGGCAAAAATAAGACAATGGAATATTAAAGATATGGAAAAGTCCTATAATTCTGCGCAACCCACTAAAATTATGATATCTTCCAAGAATATTGATCAAATAAATTTTCATTGATATACTTGTCATTTCATTAGAGCTAATAATGAGATATTACCCTGCTATTAATCACCTTGTTACTTTTGATTTCTGAGTTAATATCTGGATCTTTATTGTTGTTGTTGTTGTAGCCAGCTTTGGTACAGCTGGGGGAGTAATACCAGTGATAGCCTCTACCAACTTTACTTAAAAAGTTGGCTGGTTCTCAATTATGTGATTTGCGATCAACTATCGCGCATCGTGAGAATGTCTTTTTCTTGAGATTCTCGCCGCAATCACACAAAGGCTGAGTTTTCGCTTGAACAAAAAGCCAAGGGGCAGTCTTGTATAACGAATTCTAATAATTGGCGTTAACCTCACTACCTTTCTGTTTGTTTTTTGTTACAGAAGGCTCAACAACATTACAACAGGGTCAAAACTGTAATGAACTATCCTCAACTTGAAGAATTTTTAACGAAAGCAGAGGCAATCGCCAAAGACAAGATTTTCTATAATCTAGTAAAAAATCTGCACCAACACCATACGGCGATAATTTTACAAGAAACAAGTCATATTCCCTATTAGATCTTTCAGAAGAATTTAAATAAAATGAAATTTGAATGGGAGTAGAAAGACATACACTGATAAATTTAGGGACTCTAAAAATTCCTCGAGATTGGTCCACATTGTATACTTTTGGCAGAAAAAAATGGTCTACTCCCGGTAGCTCAGTTATAAGGGCGACATTCTGTGAATTAAGAAGTCGCGGGTTCGAAACCCAGCCGGGACATGACAAATTTCCTCACATTTGGGATTTTTACCACATAGTAATACGTCTTCGGCTTACTGCTGGAATAATGGGACTAGATACTTAATAGTCCTAATCGGGTAGTATAACCAAGGCAATATTATTATTATTAATCTTTTCTATCGCTATATTTTGATATTTAATCTGATTTACTTATAACTACAGGTAGGTATGTAATTATGTACATTCACACTTTCATGGATAAACATTTTTTGGGTGTGAACATTTTTCTTAATAATTAAATTCCATGTATTACTTCAAATAAATTCTAATACATTAGATATCGGTATTCTGTTTGTTTCTTTTCTCTAATTCAATGAGTTTTTTACCTTTAGTATTATCCAGTGAAACTCACTCACCTACTGATCACTGGTACCACTGATAAGGTAGATAAATTGCGCCTTGTATCTCACAGGTATGCAATGCGCGATACAATATGAGTGGATGTGCAATATGTGCAACATAATCATTTCATTTGGATGATGACTGTCCTGTTCCTTCTGTGACTACCAGTGAACTGGTAGTCGAGTAGCTAAGGCGCTATTCTGGTAATCCAGGTAGCGTAGGGGTCCATTGGTTTGAATCCCTCCCAGTGCATGAATTTTTCCTCATTAATTTGATCTTGTGACCACATAATAAAAAGACTCTGAGGGTTAGGTGTCAGAAAATGCTTTGAGCATCAACATCGCCTGGTGGTTACCTTCCAATAAGAGTATTATATTTACTTGATGATTTTTCTTTCTTGTACAAAGGCTCCTCATTTAGTTTGTAAAATTAGTCAAAAAACAAAACAATATCAAATTGGCCTATTTATCATTATATTATGTGTCTTTTCAAAGGAAGCTAAGGAATGGGAGTTATCGGTTATTATTATTTGTCTTGTCTTGAAGATCTTGAAGATTTGTCTTGTCACAGATCTTGAGGATTTGTCTTGTCACACAATTTGAGGAAATGTTTTGTAACAGGTCTTAAGGATTTGTCTTGTCACACATTTTGAGAATTTTTCTAGCCACACATCTTGATGATTTTTCTTGTCACATCTTGTGGATTTGTTTTGTCACACATCTTGAGAATTTGTCTTGTCACAGATCTTGAGAATTTGTCTTGTTACATATCTTGAGGATTTGTCTTGGCACAGTTCTTGGGGATATTCTAATTCTGGTGAAACTGACATTGCAAATTCTCCTTGAGCTAACAGAGTCCTCTTTTGATTTGACATTTTTCTGAGTAACTTGTTAATTTAGAATTTAGGTCAAGAACTTTTTAATAAAATATTACCTTAATGCTAAATATAATAATTTTAAGAAAAAAGTAATAAAGTTCACTAACCTTGAGCTCGTTTCCAAACCACCCAAGAGGTCCCGGCTCGTTTTTCTAACTGCCTAAGTGGTTTCCCCTACGATAGTCGTAAGGCCTAATCCACTTTTAATCTTTCTAACTTAAAACTAAATCTTAAAACTAATATTAATAACTAGTAACTTAATTTATACCTAATACTAAAATAAAAAAGTGTTCTCTTGTCACAGATCTTGAGGATTTGTCTTGTCACAGATCTTGAGAATTTGTCTTGTCAAATATCTTCATGAATTGTCTTTGTCATGGAACTTAAGGATTTTTCTTGTTAAAGATCTTGAAGATTTTTCTTGTCACAAATCTTGAGGATATGGCTTGTGACACATCTTGAGGATTTGTCTTGTCACATATCTTGAGGATTTATCTTGTCACATATCTTGAGGATTTGTCTTGGCACAGATCTTGAGGATTTGTCTTGTCACAGATCTTGAGGAATTGTACTGCCACCTTGAATTTTCATAGAAGCATTTGAAATTATATGTTTCATTGTTGTACTAAGTTATCATTTTTTTGATACACAAGGAAATAAGCGATTCATCTCCAATTGCAGATTCGTTTTCGCTTCATCAAACAGTTTTTGGTCATCAATATCCTGATGATGGTGAAATTGATGATGGTGAAATTGATTGATTTGATTTGGCATTTCCTCAGTGACTTGATAATCCAAAAATTGTGTAGAAAACTTGCTAGGATAAAAATAAAAGTAATAAAATTCACTTACCTTGAGCTCGTTTCCAAACCACCCAAGAGGTAGAGCTCCCGGCTCGTTTTTCTAACTGCCTAAGTGGTTTCCCCCACGATAGTCGTAAGGCCTAATCCACTTTAATATTTCTAACTTACAATGTAAAATCTTAAAACTAATATTAAAACTAGTAACATAATTTAAAACTAATACTAAAAAACTAAAATTCGATCCTAGTTTTGTCTTTTCACAGATCTTGAAGATTTGTCGTGTCATAGAATAGATCTTGAGGATTTTTCTTGTGTTCACATTTTGAGGTTTGTCTTGTCACTTATTATCTTGAAGATTTGTCTTATCACACATTTTGAGGTTTGTCTTGTTACATAAATTGTCTTGTCACAGATCTTGAAGATTTGTCTTGAGGATTTTTCTTGTCACATATATCTAGAATTTTTCATATAAGTATTTGACTTAAGATATCTCAATGATTTACTAATTCTTCATTTATTTTGATACTCAAGGAAATAAGCGATTCGTCTCCGATAGAAGATTCGTTTTAGTCCATCAAACATTTTTTGTCATCAATATTCTAATGCAGGTGAATTGACATATTTATATTATAATTTCTCCTTGAAGCACCAGAGTCTTCTTTTGATTTGACAGATTTCTCAGTAACTTGATAATTCAAATAACAGGTCGTAAACCTGTTAAAATAATATTAAGACTACCCAATTGCTAATTAAAATAAATTAAATATAAATAATAAAGTTCACTTACCTTGAGCTCGTTTCCAAACCACCCAAGAGGTAGAGCTGCCGGCTCGTTTTTCTAACTGCCTAAGTGGTTTCCCCTACGATAGTCGTAAGGCCTAATCCACTTTAATCTTTCTAACTTACGATTAAATCTTAAAACTAAAATTAAAAACTAGTAACTTATTTTAAAACTAATACTTAAAAAAATAAACTCGATCCTAGTTTTATCTTTTCACAGATCTTGAGGATTTTTCTTGTTAAAGATCTTGAAGATTTTTCTTGTCACAAATCTTGAGGATTTGTCTTGTCATAGATCTTGAGGATTTGTCTTGTCACATATTGAGGATTTGTCTTCTCATTGATCTTGAGGATTTGTCTTGTCACACATCTTGAGTAATTGTCTTGTCAAAAATCTTCAGGATTTGTCTTGTCACAGATCTTGTGGACTTGTCTTGTCACAGATATCTTGAATTTTTTATAGAATTTCTCATTGTTGTACTAAGTCATCATTTTTTAGTATTTATCTTGTCACACATTTTGAATATTTGTCTTGTCATAGATCTTAAGGATTTTCCTTGTCACACACTTTAAGGTTTGTCTTGTCACAGATATCTTGAATTTTTTATAGAAGCATTAAATTTGACTTAGAATTTCTCATTGTTGTACTAAGTTATCATTTTTTTTTTTTGACGCACAAGGAAATAAGCGATTCGTCTGTAATAAAATTGTAGATTCGTTTTCTGTCCATCAAACATTTCTTGGTCATCAATATCATCAATAGTGACATAGCATTTCTTCTTGAAGTACCAGATTTTTCTTTTGATTTGGCATTTTTCTCTGTAACTTGTTAATCCGAAAATTCAATTGAAAACTTGTTATTATAATATTAAAATTACCTTAATGCTAATTAAAATAATTTGAAAATAAAAGTAATAAAATTCACTTACCTTGAGCTCGTTTCCAAACCACCCAAGAGGTAGAGCTCCCGGCTCGTTTTTCTAACTGCCTAAGTGGTTTCCCTTACGATAGTCGTAAGGCCTAATCCACTTTAATCTTTCTAACTTACGATTAAATCTTAAAACTAAAATTAAAAACTAGTAACTTATTTTAAAACTAAAACTTAAAAAATTAAATTCGATCCTAGTTTTATCTTTTCACAGATCTTGAGGATTTTTCTTGTTAAAGATCTTGAAGATTTTTCTTGTCACAAATCTTGAGGATATGTCTTGTGACACATCTTGAGTAATTGTCTTGTCAAAAATCTTGAGGATTTGTCTTGTCACAGATTTTGAGGACTTGTCTTATCACAGAATTTTTATAGAATTTCTCATTGTTGTACTAAGTCATCATTTTTTTTAGACGCACAAGGAAATAAGCGCTTCGTCTCCAATTGTAGATTCGTTTTCTGTCCATCAAACATTTTTTGGTAATCAATATCCTGATGCTGGGGAAAGTGACATAGCATTTCTTCTTGAGGTACCAGTAGCCTGTTCGAATATACTGCCCACTCCCCGAATCTCCCATTCTCCGTTTCGCAAAAAGGGAGTAATTCCTGTTCGAATATACTTCTCCAAATCCCCGATTCTCCTTTTCAATGTAGTCACTGACGTCACCGTGGCGGAGTGAGTTAGCGCGCTAGGTGTTAGGCATTGCACGCATGGTGCCCTGGGTTCGATCCCCAGCAGAGCAGTATTTTTGTGCACTGTACTTGCATCCACTCATACTCCATGATGAAAAATGAGTAACTGTGTCAATGTGAGCAGCGACCAGTGGCGGAATTATAAGCAAAATAAAATAAAATATTACGATGTTAAAGGTAAGGGAAAAAATCCTATAATTCTGCTATATATTATAGCCAACAATCCGCTAAACCGTACTCCGCAACGGAGTATTTATCTTTATAGGTTTTATACCTAACTAGATGTTTCCCCGTACTTTGCAACAGAATAATTTTTATAGTTAACTAGCCATCAACCCGTACTTCGCAACGGAGTATTATACATATACGCTTCATACCTAACTAGGTGATACCCTGTTCTTTGCAACGGCATATTTTTTATAGCATACTCGCGGTCAACCCGTACTTCGCAACGGATTTTTTTCGGGTTTTATACCTTTTTTATACGCCCTTTAGTCAGGACACTAGTATCAGTTACTTATTTATATATGTATAAATTTTTTATAATACTCTATCTTTTATAATTTTTTCTTGATTTTATACTGGTAAATATTGTGCCCCCTTAATAGTAGTGACCCTCTACTTTGCAACGGGAATTTTTTCATAGCAAACTAGCCGTCAACCCATACTTTGCAACGTAGTATTTTTTTATAAGATTTATACCTAACTAGATGTTATTCAAAGTACGGAAGTCTTTTTTGAAGATATCATCTTAAAGTTAGTAACAGCATATTTTTTAAAACCAAATAGCTGTCAAATTGTAATTCGCAACTAAATATTGAATTTAATTTTATGTTTACTGTGCAACGGGCTTAATGTTTCTATAACTAACGAGTCGTCACCACGTACTTTAAATTAGGAAATTTTAAATTCACCTAACGAACATTTACCTTGTACTTTAAAGGGGGAATTTTTTGAAGAAGAAGAATAAGAAGAACAAGAAGGTTTTACAGCATTTTGGATTTCGTAGCAATGAAACAGCAGCTACTGATGACGCTTGTGGTCTATGTTGTAGCTTGACCATCCCGTAATATGCCTTCCCTCTGATGGGCGAGAAGTAATTCAATAGATCCCATTTAAGATAAGATAAGAATTATTTGTGTTCTTATGTCACAATTTTTAGTGGGTAGCATCACGTCTTCAAATATTTACTGAGACAAGTGAATACGCGTAGGTATATTGTGCTTTAATAATAATATCGCCTTATTTATATTGGCCGACTAGGACTAATTAGTCCTAATAATGGGACTCATTAATGAGTCCCATTGTTAGTAAGCGTAAGCAGAAGACGTATTATATGGTGAAAATCCCAAATGGGAGGATATAACTTGTCATATCTCGGCATCGGTTGGGTTTTGAACCCGCGACCTATGAAGTAGTCGGTCCCCTTGACCGCTTTGTTCTGTTCAAGTATTTACAGGGAAATGTGAATAAATGTAGCTCGTTGTTTTGTGCAGAAAATCAGACGGACTAGAGATATTTTTTGTACAATCTAGACTGCAGGAAAATCGGTATTTTACGGGTTAATGACTAGTTAGGCATAAGATAAATCCCGTATCAAAGTATGGGTTAACGACTAGTTAGCTCTAAAAAAAATCTTGTAGCCAAGTATGGGTAGACGGCCAGTAAGAGATGCAAAGTATTAGTAAAAAAATCCCGTAAGAAAGTACGGCTTAGCGACTAGTTACGTATTAGAGAAATCTCGTAGCAGAGTACGTGTTGACGACTAGCTTGGTTTGAAACGTGAATTGACAAATCAGCTACGAAGTTAGGGTAGACGAATAGTTCGGTAATAAAGAAATCACGTTGCAGTGTACGGGTAAACTACTCTTTGGGTGTAAAACGTCAAATAAATTCCCTTACGAAGCGCTTAAAATTAAGGTTTACTTTATTTGAAAATGAATCCCACTGCAAAGTACAGGTTACAGACTAGTTAACTATAAGAGAAATACTGTAGCAGAGTACGGGTAGACTGCTAGTAAGGTATACAAAGTATAATAAAAAAAATCCCGTAGCAAAGTGCGGGTAGAATACTAGTTGGCTATAAGAGAAATGTTGTAGTAGAGAGTACGGGTTGACGACTAGTTAGGCATAAGATGAATCTTGTAGCAGATTACGGGTAGACGGCTAGTAAGGTATACAAAGTATTAAAAAAACGGAAATAATAAACCTGCTACGAAGTACGGGTAGACGACTAGTAAGGTATACAAAGTATTAAAAAAAAAAACAGAAATAATAAACCTCCTACGAAGTACGGGTAGACGGCTATTAAGGTATACAAAGTATTAAAAAAAAAAAACGGAAATAAGAAACCTCCTACGAAGTACGGGTAGACTGCTAGTAAGGTACACAAGTATTTAAAAAAAAAAAACGGAAATAATAAACCTGCTACGAAGCACGGGTAGACGACTACTTCGGTAATAAAGAAACCACGTTGCAGTGTACGAGTAAATAACTCGTTGGGTGTAAAACGTAAAATAAATTCCTTTACGAAGAACGTAAAACTCTAGTTAATTTAAAAATGAATGACATTGCGAAGCACGGGTTGACACCCAGTTAGGTATAAGAGAAATTTCGTTGCAGAATATGGGTAAATGGTTAGTTAGTTAAAAAACGTAAATAATAATATCTTGAAGGAGAACGGATTAGTATATTAAAAAAAAATCCCTTTACGAAGTACGGGTAGACGACTAGTTAGATGTAACAAAAATTCCGCTGCTAAGTACGGTTAAACCCCTAGTTTAGTATAAAATAATTCTCGTTTCAGAGTGCGCAGTAATGACTACCAAGGTAAAAATAATTGTAAAGAATAGTAAAATATAGCAATATAGCTATGGAAACGGCTGTTAGGCTGGAAATCTTCGAAAACAACGACCTCTCAATTAAAGGAATTATTGCGTTAAAAAAGACGGAAAATAATATTCTATGATATAATATGTAAATTTGTTAATAAAATGACATACTTTTACTTATTTAATAATTATAATAAGTAATTATGGTGAGTAATTACCATTAGGGTTGTTTAAAACCAATTGGGGGAGTGAAATTATTCTTCCCGAATTTCGACCATTTTACTGCCCTAAATCTCCGTTTCGAAGTCATTTTTTTAAAAATCACGCGCCCTTTCTACTCCCCGTTTGACTTTCCCAAAAAATATTATTCGAACAGAAATTGAAAAGGAAAGAGAAATCGAGATTTGTTAGCATTGGAAGTATAGGCAATTTGACGTAATGTCATGCGCAGAAGCTCTATTTCAACTCCCTCTTTCACTTTCCGATTGCACTCTGTGATATCGATATTTAAACGATATTTGACGGTTCAAACGGAGAAAAGGAGATTCGGAGAATCTGGGCAGTATATTCGAATAGGCTACAGATTCTTCTTTTGATTTGGCATTTTTCTCTGTCACTTGTTAATACGAAAATTCAATTGAAAACTTGTTATTATAATATTAAAATTACCTTAATGCTAATTAAAATAATTTGAAAACAAAAGTAATAAAATTCACTTACCTTGAGCTCGTTTCCAAACCACTCAAGAGGTAGAGCTCCCGGCTCGTTTTTCTAACTGCCTAAGTGGTTTCCCCCACGATAATCGTAAGGCCTAATCCACTTTTATGTTTCTAACTTACAACGAAATCTTAAAACTAATATTTAAAACTAGTAACTTAATTCAAAAGTAATACATACTTAAAAACTAAATTTCGAACCTAGTTTTGTCTTGACACAGATCTTGAGGATTTGTCTTGTTATAGATCTTGAGGATTTGTCTTGTCATAAATTTGAGGATTTGTCTTGTCACACATCTTGAGGATTTGTCTTGTCATAAATCATGAGAATTTGTCTTGTCACAGATCTTGAGGAATTGTATTGTCCCACATTTGGAGGATTTGTTTTGTCACAGATCTTGAGAATTAGTTTTCTCACACATTTAAGCGATTTGTCTCCAATTGTTTATTCGTATTCCATTCATCAAACATTCTTTTTCATTAATATTCTAATGCTGGTGAAATTGACACTGCGATTCTCCTTGAGTAACTTGTTAATCCAGAATTGAGGTCGAAAAATTGTTAATATATAACAACAAAATTACCTTAATGCTAATTAATAATTTTAATAAAAAGTACTAAAGTTCACTTACCTTAAGCTCGTTTCCAAACCACCCAAGAGGTGTCTGTCTTTATGTCTGCCTGTCTTTTTGTATGTTTGTCTGTAAGTCTGTCCTTATGTCAATCTGTCTGTGTATCTTTTTGTCGTCGGTAACAATATCAGTTTGTTTGTTTGTTCGTCTGTACTTGGTCACAAAAACGAATTTTTGAACACATTAAAAACATTTCACGGCAAAAATTTACACTGGGACAGGTTAATTAAACCTTTTTGTTTCATGTTGAAAATACATTTAAAACACCGAAAAACACTTCCCTTCACTCTCTACAATAACATATTAGGGTAAATAAAATTGTCTTACACTGCCACAACTTTCCTTTTCACCTGAAAACATGTTAAAGTCCGCCACTGCTGACTAAACGGTAACAGTTAGCTAAAATAATCGTTAATTTCGTAATTAGCACTTCAAAA
This sequence comes from Bactericera cockerelli, assembly GCA_024516035.1. Lineage (NCBI taxonomy): Eukaryota > Metazoa > Arthropoda > Insecta > Hemiptera > Triozidae > Bactericera > Bactericera cockerelli. The sequence continues at coordinate 5,271,631 of CM044963.1, read as the reverse complement.
TTTTCGAATTTGATGTGTCAAACTCCCATTCAAAGTCAAAGCGGTATACTGATAAATTTAGGTCGGTAAAATATAGCACTACTTATACTTGTACTTCCACTCTAAGTTGTAAATTAAAAAAAAAATCTTAATTATTAAAAAACAAATACTTGGCAAACTTAATGAACGACTTACCTCTTTGCACTTACCTCATCAGACTCATTGTCTGCGCTATGACTCACCCCTTCACAGTGGCGGAGTCTCGAAGCAGTCTCTGCGTCAACATGCACTAGTTCTCTGCAGTGCAGGCGTCTTGTAGAGTGATGGATGAAGCAGTGGTGTAGGTCTGGACGCAGGAGTGGCGACGCGGCGTCAGGTAGTGATCACGTGATGAAGACGAGGCAGTGGCGACGCGGAATAGACACTGGGGATACAGGGGAGGAGTTGAACTTGATCAAGTTTTCAGTCAGTATAATCAGTATAAACAGAAAAGTGAGAAGTTGTACTAGATGTACATGAATATCAGAACATACCTGGACAGCTGTTTCGAGCTTATTTGCTCTCATCAGCAGGTAATAGTTCTGAATATCCATGTCATCAACTAACCTCTCTATTTTAATCAGTATAAACAGAAAAGTTTGTTCTATTAATCTCATTTTCTATGTATTGTATATATTCTATGTAAATAAAACTTTATCGAATATGTTTAATAATAATAATTACACCTGTGCAAGATTAATTGTGCTGGTTAGGGATTTTTGGAAAATTTAAACCACTTTCTTACTTCTCAACATTTTAAGAGTAAGACTCCTTGATCTAAGGTCCTGGACGGGTAGAATTTGTGTTCGAATATCACCTAAAACCAACTGATTGTAATGTGATCTCTTGTATATTTAAAAAGAGTTTTTACGATTAGTTTTACTGTAAAAACTAACCACTTGCTGCTAATATAAATTATTTTTATTTAGGTATATTTTTTTTTTTTTTTTGCAAAAATAAATAAATAAAATAATCCCAACTACACGAGAATCCTATGAACATTATTTCACACTGTAAATTTTCAGTTTAAATCCCATAATGATAATTTCTCTGTCCAAAAATTGTGCCGCGGGTGGGATTAGAACCTGTAACATCCGATACCCGATTTCATTTTTTGAACGGTTAAGGGATCAAATGTTTAGGGGAAATTCGTGGGGATGATGCACCGTTGTCCGCATCTCAGTACCTACAGAGCCAACACAGTTCGAATGTTCACTAGGGTGCAATCTAGTGTTCATCTACAGATTCTAGCATCTCCACTTAAAAAAAAATCTTCACATCATCTCGAAGGCGTTCTAATCATTTCTACTAGACGCGGCCGGTGGAAATTTTTTTTGGGTGTGCTGTCACATAAACCGGACTAAATAGGGATTTATACCAATCTATAGAGTTTGAGTTTGTTTACCATGCCCATTATACTAATTATGCATGAATTTATTATTCTAACGTTTTCATTAAGTACGAGCTAGGACTTGAGAAAATCTTTTCTTTTTCGTCTGGGGGTGCTGCAGTTCCGCAACTCCTTAGCACCGGCCGCTCCTGATTTCTACTCTACAGTACTTACTAATACTTACCGATTATCAGGTATTGAGGATTGTGACTTCTCCAAGGGGCTGTAAAGGCGATCATTGCAGCCACGGTATTCTGCATAGTTGGTAGTTGAATGTCGAAGAACTGATGATTAGGTACTCGAAATTTTGTGTAGCTATTTTTTTCTTTTTTAATATGTGAGGAATACTATAAATTTGGTTTTGCTGTTTTGTATACTAAATTAATACACTGGCCATACTTGGAATAAATTTAATAAGTGCTGATGCTAATAGATAATGCTATTGTCTACTTATAATAGATGGCTGAAAAAAAGTAAACTCTGAATGAATGCGAGATTTTTTAGAAAAGTTATCATATTTGTGTTAATCACTTTCGTGATATCACAACTACTCAAACTCGCTTTACTAAATCTATGCTGAAACGGGGACTTGAACCGACTGAGGTCAGCTACTGAAATTTTTAATATTTATTACTTCCTAAAATTTCTAATATTAGAAATCGGAAGTGTTTGACCTGTTATTGTTACCGATGTGTTGTGTAGCTTAGATTTTACTTATAAATTTTATTGATAACTGATAAACTATTCAATCAATGATTGATCGTGTAACTTTGACGTTAAAAATAAAACACTCGTTAGTGGGATGTAAATACTTGAGCAGGTCAATGTTTAAATGATTCGAACCACCCAAAATTCAGAAAGTAATTATTATTTGATCACAATACATAGAAAATATTATGTGATCATTGAATGAAAACATTCTAAACTGCGCGATTAGCTCAGCGATTAATTACTCGCGAAAGGTTCCGGGTTCGATCTCCCAAGCGGACAGAAATTTTGTATTCTAGATTTGGTTATATTTGTTGTAAGGGATACCTTCCGGTAAGCTTGTGTTGACCCAGCACATAAATGGGAAGTATTGTGTCACTTCTCGCCCATGAGAGGGGAGCCGAACTATGGAATGAGTAAGCTACAACACAGACCACAAGCGTCTAATGTAGTTCCTGTTTCATGGCTACGAAATAAAAAAGGCTTAGAGATACAGCCTTAAAGATACAAAATGCTCTGTATGGGATTCGATCCACGGGCTAGCTTCTTCATAAGTCCAGGCCTGGGACTATCAATGCTTGGATTCTACTTGAAAAAAGACAAGGAACAAGAAATATAGGTAAAAAATCGAGTAAATCTCTATTATAAAGCTCAAATCTGTGCGTGACTGGCTGACTATGTCCTCTTAGGGGTTGTCTGTTTACAATACCACAGCCCAAACGGTAACAGATATTGAAATTTTCATAAGAGGTGACCCGCCCACTAAACCACCGTCAAACTACCTAGAAAATTATTAAAATTAAAATACAGGGTGTCCCACCAAACTTGGACACCTCAAATTACTCGGCCCCTGAAAGAGTTTTTGAAAAATAAAAAAATCTAGGGTACATGTGCTAATTATACGGTTTCAGTTATGAATTTTTTTTTATACAGGGTGGTTCAAAAGTCAGAAATTGAGGTGTCAACTTTCGATTTTTAAATGGATCGACCTGAATTTTATTTGATAATTTTACTTCTAAATGATTCTTGCGTACTTTTTCAAACAAAAAATTTACATACAGGGTGGTTTTTTTTTCGACCAATTTTTTTTCTAAATCTCGAATAACTCAAGTTCGGTTAATTTTTTCGATAACAAGAATAGAATGTGTTTGTGTAATGAATACACGCACTTTCAATTGACATCAAAAAAATTTATACAGGGTGGTTCACAAGTGAAATAATGACTTGATTTTTTTTAAAACCGAGTTTTTTTAATTTTTTATTTAGGATTAATAATTCTCGTCTAATTTTACACATTTTTCGTTAGTCATATCGAAAAACAAAACTAAAGTGTTGTACAGGGTGAGACGTAATTTTTTTGTAACACTCTGTATATGGGCAGTCAAAGAGACGCAAAATTAAATAAAAAGACTAAATATGCAAGAAAAACTTTGATTTTTAATTAAACTAAAAAGTTATGGTTTTTTAACTAATATTGTCGCATGGACCACCCTGTAGATATTTTCTTAAACTATCATGTAGGTACTCTAAGTTGTATAAAATTCAACGAACACTTCGAATCATGTGGGAAAAACCAGTAAAAAAACACGAATTTGAAGCCATTTTCAATTTGGTGTCCACACTGAATGATTTTAAAACTTGAAATAAAAAGTAGGTAGGTGTAGACACAAAATTGAGCATGGCTTTTTGAATTCAATTTTTTTCTTTCAGATTTGGACTCCTCGTTCAATTTTAGACAGTTTCGACTACCCATATGATGGTTTAAGAAAATATCTACAGGGTGGTCCATGCAACAATATTAGTTAAAACACCATAACTTTTTAGTTTAATTAAAAATCAAAGTTTTTCTTGCATATTTAGTCTTTATATTTAATTTTGCGTCTCTTTGACTGCCCATATACAGGGTGTTACAAAAAAATTACGTCTCACCCTGTACAACACTTTAGTTTTGTTTTTCGATATGACTAACGAAAAATGTGTAAAATTAGACGAGAATTATTAATCCTAAATAAAAAATTAAAAAAACTCGGTTTTAAAAAAAATCAAGTCATTATTTCACTTGTGAACCACCCTGTATAAATTTTTTTGATGCCAATTGAAAGTGCGTGTATTCATTACACAAACACGTTCTATTCTTGTTATCGAAAAAATTAACCGAACTTGAGTTATTCAAGATTTAGAAAAAAAATTGGTCGAAAAAAAACTACCCTGTATGTAATATTTTTGTGTAAAAAAGAACTCAGGAATCATTTAGAAGTAAAATTATCAAATAAAATTCAGGTCGATCCATTTAAAAATCGAAGGTTGACACCTCAATTTCTGACTTTTGAACCACCCTGTATAAAATAAATTTCATAACTGAAACCGCATAATTAGCACATGTACCCTAGATTTTTTTATTTTTCAAAAACTCTTTCAGGGGCCGAGTAATTTGAGGTGTCCAAGTTTGGTGGGACACCCTGTATCTATTACCATTTTCAAGATGTCGGGATTTTCTAATACAACAGTGATTCAATGACCGTAGCGAAGCACGGGGAAACAGCTAGTGAAAATATAGAAGACAGATTCATAAAAACAAAGGAGGATGCTGGAAAAGAAAGACAATGAAGAGGAGAGAGAAAGAGATAGAGAAGGGTGGGATACAGACTAGGGGTGATATTACATTCAATTGAATCGCATTGGAGGGTAATCATGTGTCATGAAGATAAGAGAGGAGGCAGATGAGAATTAAAAGGGAGAAAGCTGTGAGAGAGAGAGGGAAAAATCAGAGAGAGAGAGAGAGAACTAGGAGATAGAAAAAATAAAGGAGCGATATGAAGAGAGAGGATGAGAAGATAGAGAGGGAGTGAGGGTGGGACAAACGAGGAAGAGAAGGAGAGAGAGAGGCTAATAAGGTACAGAGAGAGAGAGAGAAGGGGAGAGAAGGATGATAAAAAGGTACAGAGGGAGAGAAGTGGAGAAAAAAATATTAAAGGTAGAGAGAGAAGCATTGAATTATGTAAGAAAGATATGAATAAGACGGAGGAAGGAGGAAGGCTGGAAAAGAGTGAGTGAGTGAGTGAGAGAGAGAGAGAGAGAGAGAGAGAGAGAGAGAGAGAGAGAGAGAGAGAGAGAGGATAATAAGGTATGTATGCTTTATTAGGAGGACAGAGTACAATGTTAATAAAATTAAGAAAAAACAAACAAATTTCAAAATAAATAAGTAAAAAGAAATAACACTAATGTCCTCCCTAAAGGTTATTGCCTGTGGCAATCTCTTCCACTCAACCTTTGGGTAAAGAAAATATAATACCTATATATACGTAGTTATTCGCATCCATCCATAATATGTAGAGACTGCCAGAAGCAAACAAAGTCATCCACAAAGCTAGGTTGACCAATGTTCACCCCAAGTATCTAGGTTTGGGAAAGAGAAGACAAATGCTACTCATAATCCTGACAAACCAAATGAGGAGTTTTATACCAGAAAGAAAATCAATGTTTCAATAATTGCAGAACTCACTAGAAGTACAGTCATCACTAAGAAAATGAAATGGTTACAAATGACACATCCACTAATAATGTACCACACATTGCCTACTTTTAAGATAAACGGCGCGATTTATTTACGCAATTTTCTGTTGTATTTATGCAATTAACATAAAATACGGAATCGAATCGTGTCAAACAAGATCTTTTGTATCAAAAGAAAAAGCATTATGTCAATCAAACAAGCATATCAACATTAGTGACTGTCATCATCATTAAGAAAATAAAAATACTTCCGAATTCTAATACATCTGATATTAGAAATTGATTTGAAATAAAATAGTCAAAGCAACTAATAAAGTACCGCACATTGCATACTTATAAAATAGACGGCGCAATTTCTTTACGCAATCCTCTGGTGCTTGCCTTTTCTGAGTTTACCTGGAAGTTCCTATTAGAAACTGGATGAGTAGGAATACGCACTTTAAAACTGGAATACTGTCGAGTAGTCGAGTAGTAGTTATTTTTTTTTTTTTTTTTTTTTTTTAAGATGAGTGTTTCAAAGTCTTTTTTATTTCGTAGCCATGAAACAGGAGCTACTGTAGACGCTTGTGGTCTGTGTTGTAGCCTGCTCATCCCGTAGTATACCTCCCCTCTGATGGGCGAGAAGTGACAAAATATTTCCCATTTAGGTGCTGGGTCAACACGAGCGCACCGGAAGGTTACTAATTAGTAATTAGATTTCAGGCCAATACAGGCCAACGACAATCGTTGATTTTTAGATGTGCTATATGCGTTTGCTAATTTTGTTATGCAGACTGAAAGATGGAGAAGCAAGGGTAGATGTGGCTTGTTGAATATGCCAGTAAAAATTTCGTTGTGTCACTGAAGTATAGCAACGTCCAGCGATGTTCGGACTTGGACGGTGGAAAAATCATTCCCCGCTAAATTATTATGCCATGTATACTCCCATTCACTTAAGTGAGGTTGGTTAAATTTATGCGTTTCTTTTTCAGCCGCACAATATTTTTTAGACTACAGCAATAATTAATTTATCAGAGCCATTTTTTTTAGAGAAGCCAGTGTTTTATCTAGCATTATTGAAAAATTCAAACCAAAATCAAAGTAAAGCTTAAAAATTTCACAATTAATAAAATACGAAAATAAAATTTCCAGTAACCATCTCGTGTGTTCAAACCCACCGGCCATTCGCAAAATCGTGGCCAGATAGATCGCAATACAGACCTCCAGAGAAATCTTGATCCACCCAATACCCATAATTCGGTAAGTAAATTATAAATTTAATAATATAAGCATCTGAAGTCAAAGGTGCAGGGTTCGAATCCTGACCGCGGCACAAATTTTACAAAAAATTTGCGCTGCAGGTCTCAAACTCGTATTATTATTATTATTATTATTAGTGCCACCGGTGAAGTACTTACTGCTTTGTAAGACTTGTCGAAGGGTTTTGCCTAAAACATTGAGGTTAAAATTGACCAACGTGAGAATAAACAACCCATTAAAACCCGTGACCTAACAGCCTAGGATCCTAGACCACTGTACCACTGTCACAAAAAGTTAGCGGATATTATAGGTAGAGTTTTCCATAGTAAAAATAAAAACCCCCACTGGCCAGCACAACTAAAAAACCAGTCTTACTCTTAAAATGTTGAGAAGTAAGAAAGTTGTTTAAACTTCTCAAAAAATCCCTAACCAGCACAACTAATCTTACACAGGTGTCCACCTCCCCTATATTTCCAGCGTCTATTCCGCGTCGCCACTGCCTTGTCTTCATCACGTGATCACTACCTGACGCCGCGTCGACACTCCTGCGTCCAGAGCCACGCCACTGCTTCATCCATCACTCTACAAGACGCCTGCACTGCAGAGAACTAGTGCATGTTGACGCAGAGACTGCTTCGAGACTCCGCCACTGTGAAGGTGTGAGTCATAGCGCAGACAATGAGTCTGATGAGGTAAGTGCAAGGAGGTAAGTCGTTGACTCATTAAGTTTTCCAAGTATTCTTTATTAGTTTTATTGTAAAGAGTATTTAATTATTATGCTAATTAAATACTAAAGTGTTGAAAGCGACGTTAAACCCCACTTAAAAAAAAATACTAAAGTTATTCGCCAATCGGTAAAGGTACTGTCAATTGTGACATCACTTTCGCGAAATCCAAAATAAAGGATAAACTTTGCAATATGCGTTAGGCTAATAATTATGACAATCTCATGAGCTCATAGCAGGAATCTACGAATGACAAAGTTTAGTGAATAATTCTGAGTAATTTGTCACGTCAGATTTGTGATTAACAAAAATGTGATAACTTACTGATAACTAAACAGAGTTAATTTCATCAACCTATATAATAATATATTTGTATAAAATAAGTACATAAAATATATAATGTCTTTATAGTTTGTGACAGACTGTGTTTTTACTGTAATTATAAATGTGTTGTTACCATGAAATATTTTTTTTTCTTAGTATGGCTCAGTGTTTAAAGTGTTTTTTTCGTGTGTTTAAAAAAGTGTTTTTATCGCCAAAGTTTTAGTTATTATATTAGTGTTAACCACAATCTTGATTATCATAATTACTCAAACTCGCTGTACTAAATCTTTGCATGGGACTCTTACTTCTATATTTCTTTACGTCTTTGACAAAGTGGTCCTTGACATATTATACAGACAGAAACATGCAACAAGACATTCAGACAGACAGAAGTACATAAAGATGAAGAGACAGACAGAGAGACATCGTTTTGCCTGATGTTCAATGGAACCGGTAAACCATTGTCCTTAGAAATGTCTTAGGATGGGTCCTCTGTATACAACAGAAAATATGAAAAATAAAAGAAATGATTTATTATTTATTATTATTATTTCCTACGCTGAGCCTGCATTTTTGGCTTGGATCAGGTGTAACGCTCAAAACTGATTCACAAGAGAAGTCAGTCAGTGTTTTTGGGCAGTCAAGGTAGGCCACGGGGTTTTGATTTAGTTTGTAAGAATAATAATAATAATAATATCGCCTTATTTATACTGCCCGATTAGGACTATTAAGTCCCATTATTCCAGCAAGAATAATGAATAATGTATTAAGTTAAACCAATAAATCGCAGCTTTTATATCATTTAAGCCACCGTACACCCCTGTGTCGACTTCCTTATTTTCACGACTCACGGTATAATGGCGTGCGCCAAAACAAATCGCCTTTGGGGATGATCAGGGATCGCCTCCATACGATCCTGTACCCCGAACGGATCCTACTTCTAACACTATCACCTTTTTTTTCGATTATACAAATGGCGCCCAATCTTTTAAACCTTTTAAACCTTTTATTGCTTTTAAACCTTTTTTTGAAATCCTAATCATTTTTCTTTGCAAGAGATTTTATTTAATTTACCCGTAAACATTTTTTGTGAGTAAATTATCGTGTGTAAAACATTCTACCCCGCGAAGTGATTTTAATTGAGAAGGGTCAATAAACAAGAATATTTTGATTTATTAACCTACATTATTTTCCCGATAAGACTACGTTTTTAAAAAATGAAAATTTTTAGCCTGTAAACTAATATAATGATTTTGGTGTAAAATTTTTGTGAATTTTTCTGTATTCTTATTTAACCTGTAAATTAGTGTGATTTCGTGTACAAAATTTGTGTATTTTTCTGTTTAAAAAAAATGTATAAGTGCCGTGTTGTGAGCTATGAGCCGCACCTCAGGATAGAGTAGAAGATGCGGAGGGTTCGGATCTACAGTAGCTCCAACCAGCACACCCAGTCATTCCCGGAAGGTCACTGAAACCGTCAAAGGAGTCCCCGAGTAAACCTGAGGAGCCCCGTTTGGAGATATTAATGCCCAGACGTGTAAAAGCGATCAAAAGGACAGTTCGAGAAAAAATTGTAAAAGAAAAAAGCGAGTGGGTAAGTGAATCTTCTAAGAAATATTTTGGGTTATTTTTATTATTATTATTATTATTATTTTTTTTTTGAGGACGGGAATATCGAAAGTACAAGGTAAGTGAACTTTGTTACTTTTTTATTCAAATTATTTTAATAAGCAATAAGGTAATTTTAATATTATTAACAAGTTTTTGACATATTTTTTGGATTATCAAGTTACTGAGAAAATTGCCAGATCAAAAGAGGATCCTGGCACCTCAAGGAGAAATGCTGTGTTTATTTCACCAGAATCAGGTTATTGATGAACGAAAATGTTTGATGAAAGAAAATTGAATCAACTATTGGAGAAGAATCATTTATTTCCTTAGGTACCTATCAAAAAAAAAAATATGACTTTGTACCCACATCAATGAAAAATCATAATATATTATATGCCAAATGCTTCTATTAAAAATTCAATATGACAAGGCAAATCCCCAAGACCTGTGACAAGACAAAACCTCAAGATGTGTTAAAAAAAAAAATTCACAAGATCTGTGACAAGACAAATCCTCAATATGTATGACAAGACTAATCCTCAAAATGTGTAACAAGACAAATCCTCATGATAATATTATGTGAGAAGGCTAATCCTATTGGTGAGACGATAAATTCCCATGACCAATTCTCAAAATCTGTGACACAAGTAATACTCAAGATATGTGACGAGAAAAATTCTTATGATCTGTGACAAAGAAATCCTCAAATTCTGTGATAAGACAATTTGTCAAGATGTGTGACAAGACAAATACTCAAGATCTGTGACAAGACAAATCCTGAAGATAATTATGTGGCAGGACAAATCCTCAAGATCTGTGACAAGACATATCCTCCAATTCTGTGACAACAAATCCTCAAGATCAGTGCAAACAAATCTTCAAGAGCTGTGACAAGACAATTTCTCAGGATATGTGACAAGACAAATCCTCATGATAATATGTGAGAAGACTAATCCTATTGGTGAGACGATAAATTCCCATGTGCTGGTGACCCTTTCCATTATACAAAAAGATTTATAAGTTCCAGCTCTAGACTTAAGATTTAGATTTAAGTTTTAGTCGTAAGTTAGATAAATTAAAGTGGATTAGGCCTTACGACTATCGTAGGGAAACCACTTAGGCAGTTAGAAAACGAGCCGGAGCTCTACCTCTTGGTGGTTTGGAAACGAGCTCAAGGTAAGTGAACTTTATTTATTTTTTATTTAAATTATTTTAATTAGCAATTAGGTAATTTTAATATTATTTAATAAGTTTTTGACATACTTTTTGGATTATCAAGTTTCTGAGAAAAATATCAAATGAAAAGAAAACTTTTGGTACCCCTCAAGATTGTTACAAGGCAAATTCTCAAAACCTGTGACATGACCCACTCTCAAAATCTGTGACACAAGTAATACTCAAGATATATGACGAGAAAAATTCTTACGATCTGTGACAACAAATCCTCAAGATCAGTGCAAACAAATCTTCAAGAGCTGTGACAAGACAATTTCTCAGGATATGTGACAAGACAAATCCTCATGATTATATGTGAGAAGAGTAATCCTTTTGATGAGACGATAAATTCCCATGTGCTTGGTGACCCTTTCCATTAAACAAGAAGATTTATAAGTTCCAGCTCTAGACTTAAGATTTAGATTTAAGTTTTAGTCGTAAGTTAGATATATTAAAGTGGATTAGGCCTTACGACTATCGTAGGGGAAACCACTTAGGCAGTTAGAAAAACGAGCCGGGAGCTCTACCTCTTGGGTGGTTTGGAAACGAGCTCAAGGTAAGTGAACTTTATTTATTTTTTATTTTAATTAGCAATAAGGTAATTTTAATATTATTTAATAAGTTTTTGACATACTTTTTGGATTATCAAGTTTCTGAGAGAAATATCCAATGAAAAGAAAACATTGGTACCCCTCAAGATGTGTTACAAGGCAAATTCTCAAAACCTGTGACATGACCAATTCTCAAAATCTGTGACACAAGTAATACTCAAGATATATGAAGAGAAAAATTCTTACGATCTGTGACAACAAATCCTCAAATTCTGTGATAAGACAATTTCTCAAGATGTGTGACAAGACAAATACTCAAGATCTGTGACAAGACAAATCCTGAAGATAATTATGTGGCAGGACAAATCCTCAAGATCTGTGAAAAGACATATCCTCCAATTCTGTGACAACAAATCCTCAAGATCAGTGCAAACAAATCTTCAAGAGCTGTGACAAGACAATTTCTCAGGATATGTGACAAGACAAATCCTCATGATAATATGTGAGAAGAGTAGGTAATCGTTTTGATGAGACGATAAATTCCCATGTGCTTGGTGACCCTTTCCATTATACAAGAAGATTTATAAGTTCCAGCTCTAGACTTAAGTTTTAGTCGTAAGTTAGATAAATTAAAGTGGATTAGGCCTTACGACTATCGTAGGGGAAACCACTTAGGCAGTTAGAAAAACGAGCCAGGAGCTCTACCTCTTGGGTGGTTTGGAAACGAGCTCAAGGTAAGTGAACTTTATTTATTTTTTATTTAAATTTTTTTAATTAACAATAAGGTAATTTTAATATTATTTCATAAGTTTTTGACATACTTTTTGGATTATCAAGTTTCTGAGAAAAATATCCAATGAAAAGAAAACTTTGGTACCCCTCAAGATGTGTTACAAGGCAAATTCTCAAAACCTGTGACATGACCAATTTCAAAATCTGTGACACAAGTAATACTCAAGATATGTGACGAGAAAAATTCTTACGATCTGTGACAAAAGAAATCCTCAAATTCTGTGATAAGACAATTTCTCAAGATGTGTGACAAGACAAATACTCAAGATCTGTGGCAAGACCAATCCTGAAGATAATTATGTGGCAGGACAAATCCTCAAGATCTGTGACAAGACATATCCTCCAATTCTGTGACAACAAATCCTCAAGATCAGAGCAAACAAATCTTCAAGAGCTGTGACAAGACAATTTCTCAGGATATGTGACAAGACAAATCCTCATGATAATATGTGAGAAGACTAATCCTCTTGGTGAGACGATAAATTCCCATGTGCTTGGTGACCCTTTCCATTATAAAAGAAGATTTATAAGTTCCAGCTCTAGATTTAAGATTTAGATCTAAGTTTTAGTTGTAAGTTAGATATATTAAAGTGGATTAGGCCTTACGACTATCGTAGGGGAAACCACTTAGGCAGTTAGAAAAACGAGCCGGGAGCTCTACCTCTTGGGTGGTTTGGAAACGAGCTCAAGGTAAGTGAACTTTATTTATTTTTTATTTAAATTATTTTAATAAGCAATAAGGTAATTTTAATATTATTTCATAAGTTTTTGACATACTTTTTGGATTATCAAGTTTCTGAGAAAAAAAAATTCAATGAAAAGAAAACTTTGGTACCCCTTAAGATGTGTTACAAGGCCAATTCTCAAAACCTGTGATATGACCAATTCTCAAAATCTGTGACACAAGTAATACTCAAGATATGTGACGAGAAAAATTCTTACGATCTGTGACAAAAGAAATCTTCAAATTCTGTGATAAGACAATTTCTCAAGATGTGTGACAAGACAAATACTCAAGATCTGTGGCAAGACCAATCCTGAAGATAATTCTGTGGCAGGACAAATCCTCAAGATCATTGACAAGACATATCCTCCAATTCTGTGACAACAAATCCTCAAGATCAGTGCAAACAAATCTTCAAGAGGATGACAAGACAATTTCTCAGTATATGTGACAAGACACATCCTCATGATAATATGTGAGAAGACTAATCCTCTTGGTTAGACGATAAATTCCCATGTGCTTGGTGACCCTTTCCATTATAAAAGAAGATTTATAAGTTCCAGCTCTAGACTTAAGATTTAGATCTAAGTTTTAGTCGTAAGTTTGATAAGAGAGAGAGAAACACATGTTATATTTATTATAAGAAATATATAACAAAGATGCTGTCAGCATTTTTGCTGATTGCTAGTACACAGCATATCCATCAGTTACTACATTTTTTTTCTTCCTAGAAACAATTTTTTTTTCTGTTTTTTTTTTTTTTTTTTTTGCTTCTTTTTTTTTCATGCTCCGTGGATGTGGTTATGAATGATGTGTATTGAATCTTTCAGAACTGTCTCACACATTTCTTGGATTTGTTTTGGTGTTATCATGAACTGTTTTAATGCATTCATCAGGAACTTTGATACTGACCCTCTACTTCCAAACCACAAACCAATCACTTGATATTCTCGAAGAGGATATTTACTGCTGTATTTTTCTTTGAGATGTTCTATACACGGTTCATAGATTCTTTTTTTCTCTTCGTCCACTTTTTCAGCCTGGTTTCTATCATTTGATTCATACCTCACTGTTGGGTCTAGAATGTATGCCATTTTACTATTTTTAGGAAAAGCCAATATATCACAGAAGCGTTTCGATCCGTCCATGTCCACACAAAACACCTCTTCAAAACAGTCTACTTCTCTGAGTTTTAACAATTCAATGATCATTCTCTTCACTTTGTGATGACGCATAGTGATCAGGCGTTCATTATGCGAGCAACTTCCAAGAACATGGGGGATGGTTTCTTTCTCTCTTTTGCATCTGCGGCAGAGGTAGGAAGAGTTGCTTGTTGTTTGAACACCAGGAACACCAGCAAGGTTCGCATAGTTTGAATTCAGTTTTATTGCGGCTGTCCATTCTGATGATGAAAGAGAGTTTTTATTCATGACAAAGTTATTAGATGGAGTATGATCTGCAAAGTATTGAACCCCTATTCCTTGATATTTGGCTGAACACCATTCTTGGAAAGAATTGTCGCGAAGATGGAAACGAAGAGATTTAGCATTGTCCCCAGACACTTTCAATTTTGCAATACATAATTCCATTTCTTTTTGAGCATCAAAAGAACAATGTAATAAATTGTCATCCACGTTCATTAGTTTAGATGCAATGGAAAAGTGTTGTAAGTATGCTTCCCATATGCAATTGATAATACCCAGTCCACGTAATCTTCTGGGAGCATATAACATGGCATTTACAGTATGTGCTGGCAATCCCACAATTGATTTAACACTTCTTCTAATTATGACGTTGATACTCTCCAATACATTATCAGGCATTTTTTCAAGAGGGACAACTTGTAATGGGTATACAAGAGAAGGGAACAAGTATTGATTGATAACGTTCAATTTTTGATCAGGTTTCAACAGGGGTGACGTCACTAATTTCTGACAATTCTTGGTGAACACTTCAAGAACATTAAAATCAAATATGATTTCATCAGTGAATGAACAACCTAGGTACTTTATTTTTTCATCTCTAGAAATTGTTTTGATGTTGTCACCATTTAGTAATGTTAATGTACCATTCCAAAGATACCCCTTTATAATTGCAATGCATGTGCTTTTATTGGGGTTTATATTTAAACCAATTTTTTGAAACAAACTTTGTAACAAATCAATTGAATTAATTGCTGATTGAAGAGAGTTTGAAGTAATTGCTTTATCATCTGCAAACCCAGTAAGAGAGACCGCATCAAAATTACTGTTTAATTCATAACCAAACTTTTTGGCATAACCTGGATCACATAGTTCATGATAAACATAGTTAACAGCTAGGTTGAACAGGATAGGGGATATTGGGCTTCCTTGGCTAACGCCTCGATTTAAAAGGATGTGATTGGAGAACTTTTGATTACATTCTATTTTTATGATGTTGTTTAAAACCAGGGCTTTAATGAGATTCTTCAAACAAGTAGATATACCGGCGGACTCAAGAGATTTCAGTAAGTGATCATGACCTATGTTTGAGAATGCGTCAGATATGTCCAAAAATGAAACAATGCAGTCTTTTTTATTTTCTTTTGCATCTCTTAAACAAGCATCAATTATTTTGGTATTGATGTGGCATCCTTGTATCCCAGTGATGAAACCTCTCTGATTACAGTTCAGATTAATTTCTTCTCTCAATTTTCGATCTAAAACTTTTTCAATTATTCTTCTTAAAATTGAATATATTGTAATCGGACGCCAATTTTTTAAATTTCCTTCATCATTGCCTTTATAGATCAATACTGTTCTTCCTTCTCTAAAAGATTTTGGGCAGTAACCAGATTTTAATAATATTTCGATTATGACTTTTATTGTTTCACCAAGTTTGGGTTGTTTGATAGTTTTAATCAAAACTCTGTCGGGACCCGCTGATGTGTCATACGAAGTCGATTTGATAGCTTTTATTACGTCATCAAGGGAAACTATTATGTCATCTCCAGAATTAGAATTAACATAATCGTCTAGTATCATCATGTTAGGAGTTTCAAATTTTCTCTTGAAATGCTCTTCAATTATTTCTATTGGTATTTTACAAGACTTTCCAACATTTTCATCCATGATTTTTCTTACTACTTTCTTTCTCTGGTTGTAATAGTTGTATTGGGCCACCTCGTAATCGTATGCATCTTTTCTCTTCTGGCGAACTTTCTTGTCTTTTCTTTGCGGATTTGATGATTGAGAATATCCCGTACCCAAATTGGAATTTTTCTTTCTTTGTCTCATTCTGTAAAACTTCACAGCTGGATGTTTAGGTCCTGGAAGTGTTTTGTTGGCTTCATATAAAAACTTAATAAATTGCGTAATTTCTGCATCTAACTCATCTGTATTGATCTCTTTTACTAGTATATTTTTAAACCTTGTAAGGTTTAAAAATATACTAGTAAAAGAGTCGTAAGGCCTAATCCACTTACCAAAGTGGATTAGGCCTTACGACTATCGTAGGGGAAACCACTTAGGCAGTTAGAAAAACGAGCCGGGAGCTCTACCTCTTGGGTGGTTTGGAAACGAGCTCAAGGTAAGTGAACTTTATTTATTTTTTATTTAAATTATTTTAATTAGCAATAAGATAATTTTAATATTATTTAATAAGTTTTTGACATACTTTTTGAATTATCAAGTTTCTGAGAAAAAAAATCCAGAAAAATAAAACTTTGGTACCCCACAAGATGTGTTACAAGGCAAATTCTCAAAACCTGTGACATGACCAATTCTCAAAATCTGTGACACAAGTAATACTCTAGATATGTGACGAGAAAAATTCTTACGATCTGTGACAAAAGAAATCCTCAAGTTCTGTGATAAGACAATTTTTCAAGATGTTTGACAAGACAAATACTCAAGATTTGTGACAAGACAAATCCTGAAGATAATTCTGTGGCAGGACAAATCCTCAAGATCAGTGACAAGACATATCCTCAAATTCTGTGACAACAAATCCTCAAGATCAGTGCAAACAAATCTTTGAGAGGTGTGACAAGAAAATTTTTCAGGATATGTGACAAGACAAATCCTCATGATAATATGTGAGAAGACTAATCCTCTTGGTGAGACGATAAATTCCCATGTGCTTGGTGACCCTTTCCATTATACAAGAAGATTTATAAGTTCCAGCTCTAGACTTAAGTTTTAGATTTAAGTTTTAGTCGTAAGTTAGATAAATTAAAGTGGATTAGGCCTTACGACTATCGCAGGGGAAACCACTTAGGCAGTTAGAAAAACGAGCCGGGAGCTCTACCTCTTGGGTGGTTTGGAAACGAGCTCAAGGTAAGTGAACTTTATTTATTTTTTATATAAATTATTTTAATTAGCAATAAGGTAATTTTTATTTAATAAGTTTTTGACATACTTTTTGGATTATCAAGTTTCTGAGAAAAATATCAAATGAAAAGAAAACTTTGGTACCCCTCAAGATGTGTTACAAGGCAAATTCTCAAAACCTGTGATATGACCAATTCTCAAAATCTGTGACACAAGTAATACTCAAGATATATGACGACAAAAATTCTTACGATCTGTGACAACAAATCCTCAAATTCTGTGATAAGACAATTTCTCAAGATGTGTGACAAGACAAATACTCAAGATCTGTGGCAAGACCAATCTTGAAGATAATTATGTGGCAGGACAAATCCTCAAGATCTGTGACAAGACATATCCTCCAATTCTGTGACAACAAATCCTCAAGATCAGTGCAAGCAAATCTTCAAGAGCTGTGACAAGACAATTTCTCAAGATATGTGACAAGACAAATCCTCATGATAATATGTGAGAAGACTAATCCTATTGGTGAGACGATAAATTCCCATGTGCTTGGTGACCCTTTCCATTATACAAGAAGATTTATAAGTTCCAGCTCTAGACTTAAGATTTAGATTTAAGTTTTAGTCGTAAGTTAGATAAATTAAAGTGGATTAGGCCTTACGACTATCGTAGGGGAAACCACTTAGGCAGTTAGAAAAACGAGCCGGGAGCTCTACCTCTTGGGTGGTTTGGAAACGAGCTCAAGGTAAGTGAACTTTATTTATTTTTTATTTTAATTAGCAATAAGGTAATTTTAATATTATTTAATAAGTTTTTGACATACTTTTTGGATTATCAAGTTTCTGAGAGAAATATCCAATGAAAAGAAAACATTGGTACCCCTCAAGATGTGTTACAAGGCAAATTCTCAAAACCTGTGACATGACCAATTCTCAAAATCTGTGACACAAGTAATACTCAAGATATATGAAGAGAAAAATTCTTACGATCTGTGACAACAAATCCTCAAATTCTGTGATAAGACAATTTCTCAAGATGTGTGACAAGACAAATACTCAAGATCTGTGACAAGACCAATCCTGAAGATAATTATGTGGCAGGACAAATCCTCAAGATCTGTGACAAGACATATCCTCCAATTCTGTGACAACAAATCCTCAAGATCAGAGCAAACAAATCTTCAAGAGCTGTGACAAGACAATTTCTCAGGATATGTGACAAGACAAATCCTCATGATAATATGTGAGAAGACTAATCCTCTTGGTGAGACGATAAATTCCCATGTGCTTGGTGACCCTTTCCATTATAAAAGAAGATTTATAAGTTCCAGCTCTAGATTTAAGATTAGATCTAAGTTTTAGTTGTAAGTTAGATATATTAAAGTGGATTAGGCCTTACGACTATCGTAGGGGAAACCACTTAGGCAGTTAGAAAAACGAGCCGGGAGCTCTACCTCTTGGGTGGTTTGGAAACGAGCTCAAGGTAAGTGAACTTTATTTATTTTTTATTTAAATTAGCAATAAGGTAATTTTAATTTTATTTAATAAGTTTTTGACATACTTTTTGGATTATCAAGTTTCTGAGAAAAATATCCAATGAAAAGAAAACTTTGGTACCCCTCAAGATGTGTTACAAGGCAAATTCTCAAAACCTGTGACATGACCAATTTTCAAAATCTGTGACACAAGTAATACTCAAGATATGTGACGAGAAAAATTCTTACGATCTGTGACAAAGAAATCCTCAAATTCTGTGATAAGACAATTTCTCAAGATGTGTGACAAGACAAATACTCAAGATCTGTGGCAAGACCAATCCTGAAGATAATTATGTGGCAGGACAAATCCTCAAGATCTGTGAAAAGACATATCCTCCAATTCTGTGACAACAAATCCTCAAGATCAGAGCAAACAAATCTTCAAGAGCTGTGACAAGACAATTTCTCAGGATATGTGACAAGACAAATCCTCATGATAATATGTGAGAAGACTAATCCTCTTGGTGAGACGATAAATTCCCATGTGCTTGGTGACCCTTTCCATTATAAAAGAAGATTTAAAAGTTCCAGCTCTAGATTTAAGATTTAGATCTAAGTTTTACTTGTAAGTTAGATATATTAAAGTGGATTAGGCCTTACGACTATCGTAGGGGAAACCACTTAGGCAGTTAGAAAAACGAGCCGGGAGCTCTACCTCTTGGGTGGTTTGGAAACGAGCTCAAGGTAAGTGAACTTTATTTATTTTTTATTTAAATTAGCAATAAGGTAATTTTAATTTTATTTAATAAGTTTTTGACATACTTTTTGGATTATCAAGTTTCTGAGAAAAATAACCAATGAAAAGAAAACTTTGGTACCCCTCAAGATGTGTTACAAGGCAAATTCTCAAAACCTGTGACATGACCAATTCTCAAAATCTGTGACACAAGTAATACTCAAGATATGTGACGAGAAAAATTCTTACGATCTGTGACAAAAGAAATCCTCAAGTTCTGTGATAAGACAATTTCTCAAGATGTGTGACAAGACAAATACTCAAGATTTGTGACAAGACAAATCCTGAAGATAATTCTGTGGCAGGACAAATCCTCAAGATCTGTGACAAGACATATCCTCCAATTCTGTGACAACAAATCCTCAAGATCAGTGCAAACAAATCTTCAAGAGCTGTGACAAGACAATTTCTCAGGATTTTGTGACAAGACAAATCCTCATGATAATATGTGAGAAGACTAATCCTCTTGGTGAGACGATAAATTCCCATGTGCTTGGTGACCCTTTTCATTATACAAGAAGATTTAAAAGTTCCAGCTCTAGACTTAAGTTTTAGATTTAAGTTTTAGTCGTAAGTTAGATAAATTAAAGTGGATTAGGCCTTACGACTATCGTAGGGGAAACCACTTAGGCAGTTAGAAAAACGAGCCGGGAGCTCTACCTCTTGGGTGGTTTGGAAACGAGCTCAAGGTAAGTGAACTTTATTTATTTTTTATTTAAATTATTTTAATAAGCAATAAGGTAATTTTAATATTATTTCATAAGTTTTTGACATACTTTTTGGATTATCAAGTTTCTGAGAAAAAAAAATTCAATGAAAAGAAAACTTTGGTACCCCTTAAGATGTGTTACAAGGCCAATTCTCAAAACCTGTGATATGACCAATTCTCAAAATCTGTGACACAAGTAATACTCAAGATATGTGACGAGAAAAATTCTTACGATCTGTGACAAAAGAAATCTTCAAATTCTGTGATAAGACAATTTCTCAAGATGTGTGACAAGACAAATACTCAAGATCTGTGGCAAGACCAATCCTGAAGATAATTCTGTGGCAGGACAAATCCTCAAGATCATTGACAAGACATATCCTCCAATTCTGTGACAACAAATCCTCAAGATCAGTGCAAACAAATCTTCAAGAGCTGTGACAAGACAATTTTTTCAGTATATGTGACAAGACACATCCTCATGATAATATGTGAGAAGACTAATCCTCTTGGTTAGACGATAAATTCCCATGTGCTTGGTGACCCTTTCCATTATAAAAGAAGATTTATAAGTTCCAGCTCTAGACTTAAGATTTAGATCTAAGTTTTAGTGTAAGTTAGATAAATTAAAGTGGATTAGGCCTTACGACTATCGTAGGGGAAACCACTTAGGCAGTTAGAAAAACGAGCCGGGAGCTCTACCTCTTGGGTGGTTTGGAAACGAGCTCAAGGTAAGTGAACTTATTATTTATTTTTTAATTTAAATTTATTTTATATTAGCATACTTAGATAATTTTAAAATAAATGAATTTATAGTTTTTGACAACTTTTGTGAATATTCAAATCTGTGAAAAAAAACTCAAGATAATGAAAAAACTTGGTGACACCCACTAAGCATTTCGTTTGACAAGACAAATACTCAAGATTTGTGACAAGACAAATCCTGAAGATAATTCTGTGGCAGGACAAATCCTCAAGATCTGTGACAAGACATATCCTCCAATTCTGTGACAACAAATCCTCAAGATCATGCAAACAAATCTTCAGAGCGTGTGACAAGACAATTTCTCAGGATATGTGACAAGACAAATCCTCATGATAATATGTGAGAAGACTAATCCTCTTGGTGAGACGATAAATTCCCATGTGCTTGGTGACCCTTTCCATTATACAAGAAGATTTATAAGTTCCAGCTCTAGACTTAAGTTTTAGATTTAAGTTTTAGTCGTAAGTTAGATAAATTAAAGTGGATTAGGCCTTACGACTATCGAGGGGAAACCACTTAGGCAGTTAGAAAAACGAGCCGGGAGCTCTACCTCTTGGGTGGTTTGGAAACGAGCTCAAGGTAAGTGAACTTTATTTATTTTTTATTTTTAATTAGCAATAAGGTAATTTTATTTTATTTAATAAGTTTTTGACATACTTTTTGGATTATCAGTTTCTGAGAAAAATATCAATGAAAAGAAAACTTTGGTACCCCTCAAGATGTGTTACAAGGCAAATTCTCAAAACCTGTGACATGACCAATTCTCAAAATCTGTGACACAAGTAATACTCAAGATATGTGACGAGAAAAATTCTTACGATCTGTGACAAAAGAAATCCTCAAATTCTGTGATAAGACAATTTCTCAAGATGTGTGACAAGACAAATACTCAAGATCGTGGCAAGACCAATCCTGAAGATAATTATGTGGCAGGACAAATCCTCAAGATCTGTGACAAGACATATCCTCCAATTCTGTGACAACAAATCCTCAAGATCAGTGCAAACAAATCTTCAAGAGCTTGACAAGACAATTTCTCAGGATATGTGACAAGACAAATCCTCATGATAATATGTGAGAAGACTAATCCTCTTGGTGAGACGATAAATTCCCATGTGCTTGGTGACCCTTTCCATTATAAAAGAAGATTTATAAGTTCCAGCTCTAGACTTAAGATTAGATCTAAGTTTTAGTCGTAAGTTAGATAAATTAAAGTGGATTAGGCCTTACGACTATCGTAGGGGAAACCACTTAGGCAGTTAGAAAAACGAGCCGGAGCTCTACCTCTTGGTGGTTTGGAAACGAGCTCAAGGTAAGTGAACTTATTATTTTTTTTTAATTATTAATTAGCAATAAGGTAATTTTAATATTATTTAATAAGTTTTTGACATACTTTTGGATTATCAAGTTTCTGAGAAAAATATCAATGAAAAGAAAACTTTTACCCTCAAGATGTGTTACAAGGCAAATTCTCAAACCTGTGACATGACCAATTCTCAAAATCTGTGACACAAGTAATACTCAAGAGAAAAAATCACGAGAAAAAAAACTTCTGGTACCCAAGATGTTGACAAGAAAAAATACTCAAGATTCTGTGACAAGACAATCCTAAGATAATTTTGTGGCAGGACAAATCCTCAAGATCTGTGACAAGACATATCCTCCAATTCTGTGACAACAAATCCTCAAGATCAGTGCAAACAAATCTTCAAGAGCTGTGACAAGACAATTTCTCAGGATATGTGACAAGACAAATCCTCATGATAATATGTGAGAAGAGTAATCCTTTGTGAGACGATAAATTCCCATGTGCTTGGTGACCCTTTCCATTATACAAGAAGATTTATAAGTTCCAGCTCTAGACTTAAGTTTTAGATTTAAGTTTTAGTCGTAAGTTAGATAAATTAAAGTGGATTAGGCCTTACGACTATCGTAGGGGAAACCACTTAGGCAGTTAGAAAAACGAGCCGGGAGCTCTACCTCTTGGGTGGTTTGGAAACGAGCTCAAGGTAAGTGAACTTTATTTATTTTTTATTTAATTTTTAATTAGCAATAAGGTAATTTTATATTATTTAATAAGTTTTTGACATACTTTTTGGATTATCAAGTTTCTGAGAAAAATATCCAATGAAAAGAAAACTTTGGTACCCCTCAAGATGTGTTACAAGGCAAATTCTCAAAACCTGTGACATGACCAATTCTCAAAATCTGTGACACAAGTAATACTCAAGATATGTGACGAGAAAAATTCTTACGATCTGTGACAAAAGAAATCCTCAAATTCTGTGATAAGACAATTTCTCAAGATGTGTGACAAGACAAATACTCAAGATCTGTGGCAAGACCAATCCTGAAGATAATTATGTGGCAGGACAAATCCTCAAGATCTGTGACAAGACATATCCTCCAATTCTGTGACAACAAATCCTCAAGATCAGTGCAAACAAATCTTCAAGAGCTCTGACAAGACAATTTCTCAGGATATGTGACAAGACAAATCCTCATGATCTGTGGCAAGACCAATCCTGAAGATAATTATGTGGCAGGACAAATCCTCAAGATCTGTGACAAGACATATCCTCCAATTCTGTGACAACAAATCCTCAAGATCAGTGCAAACAAATCTTCAAGAGCTGTGACAAGACAATTTCTCATGATAATATGTGAGAAGACTAATCCTCTTGGTGAGACTGTTCACGCCATGTGACTCCAGTTTGAATTGCCTCCAAACTTTCCCCGCGCATATCAATCGATCTCTACGCCCCTAACTGTTAGAGATAACACTTCGATATCAGATGATAGGCATATCATATGTTCTTACAAAGAAAGCGACAGAAATTCGGTACAATAGATTGGGAACGACGATGCCTCGTGCAGATTGTTACAAACAGTGGTCAGGCAGGGTACGTCTTCGCTCCTTCCTCAATCTACCCCCTTTGATCCACTTCTAAAGGCGTACGTAAGTACTTGGTACAAGTACTCAAAGGTAAGACCATCCAATCTCATTTCGTAGTAGTAGATTATTTCTTCCTTTTATCTTTCCGTGTAAATTTAATATTCTTAAATACCTTTTAATACACCCCTTTGTAGTAGCGTTATTGAACCAGCGGCCTTTTCTTCGTTAAACCCCAGTAACTGGGAAACTTAGGTCTTTCGGCTTCAAAGCCCCAGTTACTACATTAATTCATGGTCCTTCAAACCGTGGATGTTTTCTTTTTTCGTAGTAGTAAAACTATACCTATAGTTATTTGCATTGTCGTGAGGGCGTGCACCTTCAACCATTCAGCTAGGCTAGGTAGCTTGTAAGGGAGATTAGGCTTCATAGTGCATCTTCCATGCTTTAAGTGACAGCTTTATCTGCTTATTAATTATTAAATTAGTATAATTAAAGTGCCTTTCGCTTCATTCAGCGTAAAATTGAACAAATTACCACTGCTTTTTGAGCGGAAGCCTTTGACCACGTTTTTCATAGTGCCTTGTTTCCCTTTGTCTTGAGCACATTTTATTAAAATGGCTGAAGGCAAGCTCACAGTTCTTATTGCCAAAAGAGATTCCCTCTTTAAAGTACTGCAAGAAGCAAATGACTTCGCTCAAAGCATGACTCAGGCAAATGAGAACACATTAAAAGGTCTCAGGCGCAAAATCAACATGCTAGACAGTGTGTATACATCGTTTTGTCAGGTAGTTGATGATATCAATATGCTTCAAATTGAGATCAAGCCAGATTCCAAACCGAACTACCAAATGCTAGAGTCCTTCACAACCATCTATGGTTATGTAAAAGATAAGTTCGATGAAGTAAACGGAAAATTGAAAAAATCCGATAGTAGTCAGGCTAATATTTCAACTGTTAATGCTAGTTCCGAGGTCAAAGTAAAGTTACCCGCACTTGAGTTGCCTTCATTCAACGGAGAGTCATTTGCCGACTGGGTAATCTTTTACGAGTCCTTTAAATCGATGATTCATGTTAGAACTGATCTTTCTAACGCCCAAAAGGTTCAATACCTAATATCCAGACTCTCTGGAAGGGCTCTTAGTTCTTGTGCCGGCATTCCTGCCACGCCTGAGAATTATAATATTATTTTTGATAATCTCGTTAAGAAATATAATGATAAAAGATGTCTTTCGAGCTCTTACTTAGATTCAATCATAAATTTCAAACCTCTCAAAATTGAGTCAGGGAATAG
This sequence comes from Bactericera cockerelli, assembly GCA_024516035.1. NCBI lineage: Eukaryota > Metazoa > Arthropoda > Insecta > Hemiptera > Triozidae > Bactericera > Bactericera cockerelli. Next base: position 5,246,591 of record CM044963.1, on the reverse strand, counting down.
CCTTAGCATGTTTACTGACAAGTTCTGTGCTACTGTGTTGGCCCTTAAGGCCTTGAAAATTGAAAATCTAGATGATTATATCTTTGTTCATTTAGCTTGTACTAAACTTTGCCCAGAAACTGTAAAAACCTTCGAAATGTCACTTAAAAAAGATGAGTTGCCTACTTTTGACAAGTTACTTTCTTTTCTTCAAGAGCATGCCAAAATTCTGAACAGAGTTTCACCTAGCACTAGTAGTAGTAGTAGTAGTAGTATAAATAATAGTAGTGGTGGTCTGGGTACCTCAGGCGTTAAGTCAGGTTTCCCACCAGTAAAAGCAAAGGGTCCGCATACCTTTGTTGTAAATAGCACTTCTAGTGCATCTTGTGAGATATGTCACAATGACCATCCCATATTCAAATGCTCGAAGTTTTTAAAACTTTCTCCTCAAGATAGGTTCTGTAAAATTAAGCAATATTCTCTCTGTGTCAATTGTCTCTCAGGTGCCCATAAGGTTAATGAGTGCAAAAATAATTTCCACGTGCTTCAATTGCAAAATTAAGCATAACACGTTGCTTTGTTTCAAAGATCATAAGTCTGACTGTACCAAATCAGGACCTCGGGAGTTAAAGGCTAAAGCTTCAGCAAATTCTCGTAGTAGTCAACACCTTGGTAATGTGGAGAATCATAATTCTCCCCCCTCTTCCTCGGTAGACAATACACCTTACGTTAATGCTCTGTGCTCTGATAACAATCAGATACCTATTGGTAACGGAGGTACAATTCTCTTGTCTACAGTTCAGGTTCGAATCCCGGATAGACACGGTGTTTACCATTCTTTTCGTTTTATATTAGACTCAGGTAGTCAAAGTAATTTGATATTGGAATCAGCTCGTAAGAAGTTAGGATTACCTCTAAACAAAGATGCTACCAAAACTATCAAGGGTCTAGGTATGGGTTCGAATCCCGTTCACGGGCAGGTGAATTTTACTTTCGCCTCTAGGTTGGATAACAGAGTTAAATATTCGATTCATGCTCTCGTAGTAGATAAAATAGTAGACAGGTTGCCTTCTCAACCTGTAGATATGTCTAACTTGCATTACTTGGAACAATTGCCTCTCGCTGATGATTTCATGAAACCAGACGTTGTGTCTGGCATTCTCGGTGCTCAAATTTTCCCTTCTCTGATATTAGGTCACCGTGTCACCAGTCCTAGCAATAGTGTTGTCGCTTTGAATACTGTACTAGGTTATGTGGTTATGGGTCAAGTACCTGTGAATTCTATAGATATAGAGGACAGTACATCAAATTCATTCTGTGCATTCCAGGAGCCTCATGTTGATAGTTTAATAAAACGTTTTTGGGAAATAGAGAATGTTTCAGCGCCGGCCATGTTAAATAGTGATGATAGAAAGTGTGAGGAACTGTACACATCTTCCGTTTACAGAAATGACAACGGTTCGTACACTGTTTCTCTTCCGTTCAAGAGCAGCCCAGCTGAGTTAGGCGACTCTTATCATCTTGCCCGCAATAGGTTTTTCAGCCAGGAGAGAAAGCTCGAGTCTCATGCAGAGTTGCGGTCAGCTTATAATGACGTCATCAAGGAGCACTTAGATGAAGGTTATTTGTGTGTCGCACCTGATCAATCTGATCGCTCAGGATTTTTCATTCCTCACCACATGGTAGCCCGGCCTGATAAGGCAAGTTCCAAGTTTAGATGTGTCTACGATGCTTCAATGCAGTCTTCAAGTACTAAATCTTTAAATGATTTATTGTATGCAGGTCCCAAGCTGTACACGGATCTTTTTGTAGTTTTATTAAATTTTCGTCTTTTTCCTATTGTTATGATAGCGGACATCAGAAAAATGTTTTTGCAAATTAAATTGAATCCTGATGATTGGAAATATCAGAAGATTCTCTGGAGGTTTCATCCACACGATGAGTTGTTGACTTATATGATGACCACGGTTACCTTCGGTTTAACTTGTTCACCGTTCCTTGCTTTACGAACGGTGCGGCAGTTAGCTGAGGACGAGGCGCATAACTTTCCCTTTGCAGCTAGAAGGGTTCAAACCGACCTGTACATGGACGATTTAGTGACAAGCTTACAGAACTCTCGCCAGGCGTGTGATCTTTTTGAACAAATGGTGGGTTTGTTCAAGGCTGGGGGGTTCACTCTCACTAAGTGGGCGTCCAATTCAGAGGAGGTTTTGCAGAAGGTACCAGTTGCGGATAGATTATCGGAAATTATTCAGTGGGATGGCGACTCTTCTGTAAAAATATTAGGTTTGCAGTGGAGTTCCGACCTGGATATTTTTTATTTTAAAATAAACATTGACAGGAAACCATGTACTAAACGCAACATGTTGTCACTTGTTAGCCGTTTGTTTGATCCTCTGGGCCTTCTTGCTCCTGTTATCTTGTGGGCTAAGCAGCTCATTCAACAGTTGTGGTGTTTGGATTTATCGTGGGACGAAACTCCTCCTCCTAATATCGTAGAAAATTGGGACACCTTCCAAGATCAGTTGCCTTTGCTAGCTAACTTGTCATTCCCTCGACACCTATTCGTAGTAGAAAAATGCACGCTGCAATTATTCGGATTCGCCGATGCAAGCATCAAGGGATATGGGGGCGTGATCTTCAGCAGAGTGATTTATCCTAGTGGAGAAGTCAAAATAAATTTGATTTGTGCTAAATCAAAGGTGGCACCGGTTAAGTCCCAATCTATTCCTCGTTTAGAATTATGTGCTGCGCTACTGCTCTCTCAGTTAATGCAAACAGTCGTAGATAGTTATAAACTTAGATTCACTATTGAGAAAGTAATGTGCTTCTCAGATTCAACGGTAGTTTTGTCTTGGATTCATGCTTCCCCTCATTTATGGGAGACCTTCGTAGCTAATCGAGTCAGCAAAATACAAGAGAATGTGGATATCACTGTCTGGTGTAAAATATTGGGTTCTGAAAATCCAGCAGATTGTTTATCGCGGGGCTTAAAACCCTCCGAATTCTGTGCTACTTCTATTTGGTTCCAGGGGCCTCCGTGGTTAATCAAATCTGATGCGGATTGGCCTATAATTCATTTCAGTCAAGAGATCGACACCTCTGTACCAGAAAGGAAATGTGTTGTGCTGGTAGAGACTGAAAACTTAGTCGCAGAACATCCTTTAAAACAATTATTTCTCAGGTGCTCATCCTGGCTTAGATTACTACGAGTAGTTGCTTTCGTACTTCGGTTCTTAAAGAGACTTCCCAGGAAGAGTGATGGTTTGTTGGAATCTTCAGATTTAAATCAGGCAGAGATAGAAATAATAAAAATAATTCAAAATGATCACTTCTCAGTTGATATCGAAAAATTGAAAAATAATTTACCTTGTAGTAAAGTTCTCCTCAAATTAAGTCCATTCTTGGACAATGGAGTTATTCGTGTGGGCGGTCGTCTTAGAAACTCAGATCTGAGTTATGAGCAGCAACATCCAGTTGTTCTTCCTGCCAAGGTACATGTTGTAAAACTAATAGTTCAATATTACCATCGTACTAATCTTCATACCGGCCCTCACTTATTACTCTCTATACTTCGTAGAAAATATTGGATTTTAGGGGGCAGAAACTTCGTTAGAAAAATCGTGCAAGATTGCAATACTTGTTTTAGATTGTCTCCCAAGTCGCAAAATCCATTTATGTCAGACTTACCAAAAGAAAGGGTTCTTAAGCAGGCTAAAGCATTTCTTAACATAGCACTAGACTTCATGGGACCCTTCTATATTACCATTTCTCGTAGACGTGGGCAGAAGAGTCAGAAGGCCTACATTTGTATCTTCGTATGTTTAGCAACAAAAGCTATTCATTTAGAGGTCGCTTCTGATCTATCTACTCCCACTTTCTTAGACGCATTCAAGCGTTTCTTGGCCCGACGTGGTCCTTGCCATAGTGTCTTGTCAGACCACGGTACGAATTTCGTTGGTGCAAAAAACGCACTTGATGAACTATACTCATTATTAAACTCTCACGAATATAAAGTTCGATTCAGTGAGGAGTTATCTGTTCATAGGATAACCTGGCAGTTTACCCCTCCCACTGGAGCTCACTTCAATGGTATCTCGGAGGCTAATGTAAAGGCTGTCAAATCACATTTGTATAGGTGTGTAGGCACTCAAATACTTTCACTTGAAGAGCTGTGTACTATTTCAGCACAAATAGAAGCTCTTTTGAATTCTCGTCCATTATGTGTCTTGAGTTCAGACCCTTCAGAACCGAGTGTTCTCACTCCTGCACATTTTTTGACCCAAATTCCATTAGAAAGCCTACCGGCCTCAGACGTAGTAGATGAAAATCCAAATCGACTCACTCGATATAAGTTATTGGATCAAATTATCCAAACATTTTGGAAACGTTGGAACTCAGAATATCTGCATGACTTACAGTCGCGTGAAAAATGGAACACTAGTTCCCCGCCTCTTAGTCCAGGACAAATAGTTTTAATAAAGCAGGACAATGTGCCACCCTTACATTGGTCACTTGCTAAAGTAGTAGAGACTTATCCTGGGAAGGACGGTGTTGCTCGCGTGGCTTTAGTTAAAACCCAAAAGGGTGAATTGAAGCGGCCAGTTAATAAACTGTGCCCCTTACCTTCGCAGTAGGTACTTACCTACTTATTGTTATGTTTCACATTATAATATGATGGGACTTGTATAAATAAATTTTATTTTTCTTCATGGTGGTAGCACTGGTGATTTGTTCAGGCAAATTTCTATTTTTCTTAAGAGTACTTTGATAAGGCAATTTTGATTTATTTTGTAGTTTTGATAAGTTCGATTTTTATTTTATTTTGTAGTTTTGCTCATGCAATTTCCTTTTTTTTATTTTACATATAATCTTGTAGTTGTAGTTATCTATTGTTGCTAATTTACTGTTACTTTCTTTTTTCTTGATATTTTGCATTATTTGCTTTTAACCATTTTCATTTATTATTTGCATTGTTTTTGAATGGTTGAAAGTGCACTCTTTCAAGGCTGGGGGGATGTTCACGCCATGTGACTCCAGTTTGAATTGCCTCCAAACTTTCCCCGCGCATATCAATCGATCTCTACGCCCCTAACTGTTAGAGATAACACTTCGATATCAGATGATAGGCATATCATATGTTCTTACAAAGAAAGCGACAGAAATTCGGTACAATAGATTGGGAACGACGATGCCTCGTGCAGATTGTTACAAACAGTGGTCAGGCAGGGTACGTCTTCGCTCCTTCCTCAATCTACCCCCTTTGATCCACTTCTAAAGGCGTACGTAAGTACTTGGTACAAGTACTCAAAGGTAAGACCATCCAATCTCATTTCGTAGTAGTAGATTATTTCTTCCTTTTATCTTTCCGTGTAAATTTAATATTCTTAAATACCTTTTAATACACCCCTTTGTAGTAGCGTTATTGAACCAGCGGCCTTTTCTTCGTTAAACCCCAGTAACTGGGAAACTTAGGTCTTTCGGCTTCAAAGCCCCAGTTACTACATTAATTCAGAGACGATAAATTCCCATGTGCTTGGTGACCCTTTCCATTATACAAGAAGATTTATAAGTTCCAGCTCTAGACTTAAGATTTAGATTTAAGTTTTAGTCGTAAGTTAGATAAATTAAAGTGGATTAGGCCTTACGACTACCGTAGGGGAAACCACTTAGGCAGTTAGAAAAACGAGCCGGGAGCTCTACCTCTTGGGTGGTTTGGAAACGAGCTCAAGGTAAGTGAACTTTATTTATTTTTTATTTAAAATATATTAATTAGCAATAAGGTAATTTTAATTTTATTTAATAAGTTTTTGACATACTTTTTGGATTATCAAGTTTCTGAGAAAAATATCCAATGAAAAGAAAACTTTGGTACCCCTCAAGATGTGTTACAAGGCAAATTCTCAAAACCTGTGACATGACCAATTTTCAAAATCTGTGACACAAGTAATACTCAAGATATGTGACGAGAAAAATTCTTACGATCTGTGACAAAAGAAATCCTCAAATTCTGTGATAAGACAATTTCTCAAGATGTGTGACAAGACAAATACTCAAGATCTGTGGCAAGACCAATCCTGAAGATAATTATGTGGCAGGACAAATCCTCAAGATCTGTGACAAGACATATCCTCCAATTCTGTAACAACAAATCCTCAAGATCAGAGCAAACAAATCTTCAAGAGCTGTGACAAGACAATTTCTCAGGATATGTGACAAGACAAATCCTCATGATAATATGTGAGAAGACTAATCCTCATGGTGAGACGATAAATTCCCATGTGCTTGGTGACCCTTTCCATTATAAAAGAAGATTTATAAGTTCCAGCTCTAGATTAAGATTTAGATCTAAGTTTTAGTTGTAAGTTAGATATATTAAAGTGGATTAGGCCTTACGACTATCGTAGGGGAAACCACTTAGGCAGTTAGAAAAACGAGCCGGGAGCTCTACCTCTTGGGTGGTTTGGAAACGAGCTCAAGGTAAGTGAACTTTATTTATTTTTTTTATTTAAATTAGCAATAAGGTAATTTTAATTTTATTTAATAAGTTTTTGACATACTTTTTGGATTATCAAGTTTCTGAGAAAAATATCCAATGAAAAGAAAACTTTGGTACCCCTCAAGATGTGTGACAAGGCAAATTCTCAAAACCTGTGACATGACCAATTCTCAAAATCTGTGACACAAGTAATACTCAAGATATGTGACGAGAAAAATTCTTACGATCTGTGACAAAAGAAATCCTCAAATTCTGTGATAAGACAATTTCTCAAGATGTGTGACAAGACAAATACTCAAGATCTGTGACAAGACAAATCCTGAAAATAATTATGTGGCAGGACAAATCCTAAAGATCTGTGACAAGATATATCCTCCAATTCTGTGACAACAAATCCTCAAGATCAGTGCAAACAAATCTACAAGAGCTGTGACAAGACAATTTCTCAGGATATGTGACAAGACAAATCCTCATGATAATATGTGAGAAGAGTAATCCTTTTGATGAGACGATAAATTCCCATGTGCTTGGTGACCCTTTCCATTATACAAGAAGATTTATAAGTTCCAGCTCTAGACTTAAGATTTAGATTTAAGTTTTAGTCGTAAGTTAGATAAATTAAAGTGATTAGGCCTTACGACTATCGTAGGGGAAACCACTTAGGCAGTTAGAAAAACGAGCCGGGAGCTCTACCTCTTGGGTGGTTTGGAAACGAGCTCAAGGTAAGTGAACTTTATTTATTTTTTTTTTTTTAATATATTAATTAGCAATAAGGTAATTTTAATATTATTTAATAAGTTTTTGACATACTTTTTGGATTATCAAGTTCTGAGAAAAATATCCAATGAAAAGAAAACTTTGGTACCCCTCAATATATGTTACAAGGCAAATTCTCAAAACCTGTGACATAACCAATTCTCAAAATCTGTGACACAAGTAATACTCAAGATATGTGACGAGAAAAATTCTTACGATCTGTGACAAAAGAAATCCTCAAATTCTGTGGTAAGACAATTTCTCAAGATGTGTGACAAGACAAATACTCAAGATCTGTGGCAAGACCAATCCTGAAGATAATTATGTGGCAGGACAAATCCTCAAGATCTGTTACAAGACATATCCTCCAATTTTGTGACAACAAATCCTCAAGATCAGTGCAAACAAATCTTCAAGAGCTGTGACAAGACAATTTCTCAGGATATGTGACAAGACAAATCCTCATGATAATATGTGAGAAGACTAATCCTCTTGGTGAGACGATTAAATTCCCATGTGCTTGGGGACCCTTTCCATTATAAAAGAAGATTTATAAGTTCCAGCTCTAGACTTAAGAGTTAGATTTAAGTTTTAGTCGTAAGTTGGATAAATCAAAGTTGATTAGGCCTTACGACTATCGTAGGGGAAACCACTTAGGCAGTTAGAAAAACGAGCCGGGAGCTCTACCTCTTGGGTGGTTTGGAAACGAGCTCAAGGTAAGTGAACTTTATTTATTTTTTATTTTAATTAGCAATAAGGTAATTTTAATATTATTTAATAAGTTTTTGACATACTTTTTGGATTATCAAGATTCTGAGAAAAAATTCAAATGAAAAGAAAACTTTGGTACCCTCAAGATATGTTACAAGGCAAATTCTCAAAACCTGTGACATAACCATTCTCAAAATCTGTGACACAAGTAATACTCAAGATATGTGACGAGAAAAATTCTTACGATCTGTGACAAAAGAAATCCTCAATTCTGTGATAAGACAATTTCTCAAGATGTGTGACAAGACAAATACTCAAGATCTGTGGCAAGACCCAAACCTGAAGATAATTATGTGGCAGGACAAATCCTCAAGATCTGTGACAAGACATATCCTCCAATTCTGTAACAACAAATCCTCAAGATCAGTGCAAACAAATCTTCAAGAGCTGTGACAAGACAATTTCTCAGGATATGTGACAAGACAAATCCTCATGATAATATGTGAGAAGACTAATCCTCTTGGTGAGACGATAAATTCCCATGTGCTTGGGGACCCTTTCCATTATAAAAGAAGATTATAAGTTCCAGCTCTAGACTTAAGATTTAGATTTAAGTTTTAGTCGTAAGTTAGATAAATTAAAGTGGATTAGGCCTTACGACTATCGTAGGGGAAACCACTTAGGCAGTTAGAAAAACGAGCCGGGAGCTCTACCTCTTGGGTGGTTTGGAAACGAGCTCAAGGTAAGTGAACTTTATTTATTTTTTTTTTTTTAATATATTAATTAGCAATAAGGTAATTTTAATATTATTTAATAAGTTTTTGGCATACTTTTTGGATTATCAAGTTTCTGAAAAAAAATTCAATGAAAAGAAAACTTTGGTACTACTCAAGATGTGTTACAAGGCAAATTCTCAAAACCTTTGACATGACCAATTCTCAAAATCTGTGACACAAGTAATACTCAAGATATATGACGAGAAAAATTCTTACGATCTGTAACAAAAGAAATCCTCAAATTCTGTGATAAGACAATTTCTCAAGATGTGTGACAAGACAAATACTCAAGATCTGTGGCAAGACCAATCCTGAAGATAATTATGTGGCAGGACAAATCCTCAAGATCTGTGACAAGACATATCCTCCAATTCTGTGACAACAAATCCTCAAGATCAGTGCAAACAAATCTTCAAGAGCTGTGACAAGACAATTTCTCAGGATATGTGACAAGACAAATCCTCATGATAATATGTGAGAAGACTAATCCTCTTGGTGAGACGATAAATTCCCATGTGCTTGGTGACCCTTTCCATTATAAAAGAAGATTTATAAGTTCCAGCTCTAGACTTAAGATTTAGATTTAAGTTTTAGTCGTAAGTTAGATAAATTAAAGTGGATTAGGCCTTACGACTACCGTAGGGGAAACCACTTAGGCAGTTAGAAAAACGAGCCGGGAGCTCTACCTCTTGGGTGGTTTGGAAACGAGCTCAAGGTAAGTGAACTTTATTTATTTTTAATTATTTTAATTAGCAATAAGGTAATTTTAATATTATTTAATAAGTTTTTGACATACTTTTTGGATTATCAAGTTTCTGAGAAAAATATCCAATGAAAAGAAAACTTTGGTACCCCTTAAGATGTGTTACAAGGCAAATTCTCAAACCTGTGAATGACCAATTCTCAAAATCTGTGACACAAGTAATACTCAAGATATGTGACGAGAAAAATTCTTACGATCTGTGACAAAAGAAATCCTCAAATTCTGTGATAAGACAATTTCTCAAGATGTGTGACAAGACAAATACTCAAGATCTGTGCAAGACCAATCCTGAAGATAATTATGTGGCAGGACAAATCCTCAAGATCTGTGACAAGACATATCCTCCAATTCTGTGACAACAAATCCTCAAGATCAGTGCAAACAAATCTTCAAGAGCTGTGACAAGACAATTTCTCAGGATATGTGACAAGACAAATCCTCATGATAATATGTGAGAAGACTAATCCTATTGGTGAGACGATAAATTCCCATGTGCTTGGTGACCCTTTCCATTATACAAGAAGATTTATAGTTCCAGCTCTAGGACTTAAGTTTTAGTCGTAAGTTAGATAAATAAAAGTGGATTAGGCCTTACGACTATCGTAGGGGAAACCACTTAGGCAGTTAGAAAAACGAGCCGGGAGCTCTACCTCTTGGGTGGTTTGGAAACGAGCTCAAGGTAAGTGAACTTTATTTATTTATTTAATTTTTAATTAGCAAAATTTAATTTTAAATTATTTCAATAAGTTTTTGACATACTTTTTGGATTATCAAGTTTCCAGAAAAAATTCAATGAAAAGAAGACTTTGGTACCCCTCAAGATGTGTTACAAGGCAAATTCTTCAAAACCTGTGACAAGACACAATCCTCAAAATCTGTGACCAAAAAACTAAGATATGTGACAAAACAAATTCTCACGATCGTGCACAAAAGAAATCCTCAAATTCTGTGAAAGACAATCTCAAGACTGTGGACAAGAAAATCCAAATCGCAGTCAATTATGTTGTGACAGACAAAACCTTTAAATCAGTGGCAAACAAATCGTAAAGATGTGTGACAAGACATATTCTAAGATATGTGACAAACAGATTCCTCAAGATATGTAGAAGACTAATCCAATTGGTGAGACAAAATTCCATGTGTTTGGTGACTATTTCCATTTTACAAGAAAATATAAATTCCAGCTCTAGATTTAAGTTTTAGATTTAAGATTTAGTTGTAAGTTAGAAAGATTAAAGTGGATCAGGCTCTACGACTATCGTAGGGGAAACCACTTGGGCAGTTAGAAAAACGAGCCGGGAGCTCTACCTCTTGGGTGGTTTGGAATCGAGCTCAAGGTAAGTTGTAAGTTCCATTGTTCACCCATTGTCCATGAGATCCTTGAATGAGTGGTATCCTTTTTCTTTATCCTTCATCAATATCGTGAGTTGATTCAATTTAATATTATTATATGTATTTTTTACATACATATTTATTATTTGTTTTATCCTTTTACTTATATGTCATTGTAAGATTCTCGGTATCTTTTCAATGTGTTTAATATCTTGTGTACTCATATTTTTATATAGCCTTAATCTTGTGTAAATTCCAATTATTAATTTTATCCTCAATAATTCTCTTGATTTGCTCGCTTTTTTTTCTCTCTCTGTGCAAATAAATCTTGCTTTCTCCGATTTACATCTATCTCCCTCAATCGATCCCACCCTCGATGTGAAATTCTGAAACCTCCAGTTCGGATGAAACACACGCACAACAGGTCAAGGTTTGAACACCTCTTCTGGAAACGCTAAATTTAAGCCTCTGACTATCATGATTGTGGTATTCATTTTTTTTTTTTGTATAAAAGATTAAGTAGTGTGTTTACAAGGTTTTTTAAGTCGTAGCCAGAAACAGGGCTACTTAGACCTTGTGGTCTGTGTTTTGGTATCATCTTTCACATCATAGTATAGTGATACTAAAAAACTAAAATAGTGCGCGCGAACAATAAAGTGAAGTTCTGTCCCGGTAGTCATGGTGAATGAGTGGCATCTTTTAGACTCCAGAATCAAGGGTTCGAAACCAGCTGGACATGACAAGTTATCCTCCCAATAAAATTGGATTTTTTAAAATACATTAATTTTGTACCTTTACTGGGTCTTTATGCTGAATAATCTGTGACTTTAATAGTCCTAATCTCATATAAATAAGGCAGTATTATCTATGTATCCTGAACCTGGTATAGAGCCGTAACTTGATGTAATCTAACCATGCTATTAAATTATGTTTACTTTTAGTCAGTGGTTAACGCGCTATCTTTTATCTTGGTTCACTTAGGACCGGTTTCTGATCCCACCTGCATGATTTTTTCCTTCATTTATTTGAGTTTATCGAACCACATATAATAACGCACTCTGAGGTAAGGTGGTGAAAATCTTTAAACGCATTAATTCGCCTGGTGGTTACCTTCCACTAAATAGTGTTCATTTTTATTATTAAGTACAAGACCCATGAGTTTATTGCGGTTAGGATAGGCCTTTTTAGAAAAAATTTATACTATTTCTTTCGAACACGGAACTTCTATTTCGGTACCAAATCCAGGCTGTGAAGGTGTAATAGTGGTACTGAGGATAGCTGGTACAATCGCCTAGCTCAATGGGAGGTAACACCCGCTGTCTGACTCCAATCTTCGTAACAGTGGACATTACAGGTTATCTCCCAATTAAATTATATCTAATTAGGTCGCATTTTGCTAATGTATTGTAAAGTTAATCCCATATAAATAAAATCTATTATTTTAACTACCGGGTCAGATAATAGTCGGGATATAATGAAGACAGCAATAAAATAAAGATTTAGCCATTTTTGGCAAAATTAGCCAATCTGTTAAATTCCTCATCCTTCAAGGATGCAACCACCCAAGTCCCTGACTTCCTCATAATTGATACCCAAATCTCAAGGTAGAAAATGCTTCTAAGTCCGCCTTTTACCTCAAATGTCTATATTCATAATTAGTCCAGACCCTGATGTTCCAGTCAATTTCCATCAAATTTCCTATTCTCAAGAGACATCATCCTCAAGTCATCTGATTTTCAAATGTGCGGCTTCATCCCATCAATGAGGAAACCCCTCATGTCCTCTATCTTACTTAAAGATAACATCCATAAGATTGATACAATTAGTCCTTGCAATTTTCTCAAATGTTTCACTCAAAATACACATACTACAGTCACTCAAAGTACACTATTCTCAAGAAGACAAAAAACACGCTACATTTTGCCAATCACACTCGTTCCTCAAATGTCCTCATCCCTCAAGATGACACACCCTCAAGTCCTCATTTCCTCAAATGTCCTCATCCCTCAAGATGACACACCCTCATGTCCCTCATTCCTCAAATGTCCTCATCCCTCAAGATGACACACCCTCAAGTCCCTCATTTCCTCAAATGTCCTCATCCTCAAGATGACACACCCTCAGTCCCTCACTTCCTCAAATGTCCTCATCCCTCAAGATGACACACTCTCAATGTCCCTCATTCCTCAAATGTCCTCATCCCTCAAGATGACACACCCTCATGTCCCTCATTTCCTCAAATGTCCTCATCCCTCAAGATGACACACCCTCATGTCCCTCATTTCCTCAAATGTCCTCATCCCTCAAGATGACACACCCTCAAGTCCCTCATTTCCTCAAATGTCCTCATCCCTCAAGATGACACACCCTCATGTCCCTCACTTCCTCAAATGTCCTCATCCCTCAAGATGACACACCCTCAAGTCCCTCACTTCCCTCAAATGTCCTCATCCCTCATGATGACATACCCCCATGTCCCTCATTTCCTCAAATGTCCTCATCCCTCATGATGAGACACCCTCAAGTCACTGATTTCCTCAAATGTCCTCATCCCTCAAGATGACACACCCTCAAGACCCTCAATTCCTCAAATGTCCTCATCCCTCAAGATGTCCCTCATGGCAGCAACGAGGTCACAACGTAAGGGACGTGTGTCGCTCCAGCAAACTGATGTGCTGTGAAAGCTCAAATAGTACACACTGGGAAAACCTTTGAGGAACTGCGAGACAACAACATTGGGAAGACAGGGGGAGGGAGAGAGAGAGAGTGAGAGAAAGAGGAAGAGAGTAAGAGATAGAGTGAGAGAGAGAGAAAGAGAGAGAGAGAGAAAAGAGAGAGTGAGAGAGTGAGAGAGAGAGAGAAAGAGGGAGAGTAATAGAGAAAGAAAGAGCGAGAGTGAGAAAGAGGAAGAGAGAAAAAGAGAGAGTAAGAGAGAAAGAAAAAGAAAGAGAGAGAGTGAGAGAGAGAAAGAGAGTGAGAGAGAGAGAGAGAGGAAGAGAGAAAGAGAGAGAGAGAAATAGAGAAAGAGAGAGAGTGAGAGAAATAGAGAAAGAGAGAGAGTGAGTGAGAGAAAGAGAGTAAGAGAAAGAGAGAGAAATTGAGAGAGAAAGAGAGACAGTGAGAGAAAGAGAAAGAGTGAGTGAGAGAAAGAGGAAGAGAAAGAGAGAGAAAGAGAAAGAGAGCGTGAGAGAAAGAGAGAGTGAGAGAGAAAGAGAGACAGTAAGAGAAAGAGACAGATAAAGAGAGAGAAAGAGAGAGAGAGATAGATTTTTTTACTATTCAATTCAAATTAATTATTTATTGTACAGAATGTTACATGGACAATTTGGACAATATGGACATTCGGTACAAAAGTCAATAATAAAATAAAAATACCTACATTTTAAGTTTAAATGATAGATATTAAAAAAAACTATACCTTATTAGAAATTAAATTTAAAATTAAAATTAAGTTTTTATTATTTTTTTAACACAATATAAGTACTATTAATATAACACCTCCGAATTTTTTCATCTTATTGTACATGAGAGAAAGAGAGAATGGGAGCGAGAGAGACATACCCAAAGAGAGAGAGAGAAAGAAAGAAAGATAGAAAAGAAAGAGTAGGACTAAGAGTTAATATGGTATAAGAAGATAATGATGGAAGAGAGAAGGGGAGAGGATAAAGGAGAAAAGAAAAAGTGAAGGGAAGACAAGAAAAGCGAAGGGAAAAAAGAGAAGAGAAAGAAAAAGAGAAAAGAATAGTTAGATGGTAACAGTGTGGAAAGACAGGGAGACACAGAGATAGAGATAAAGACATGTAGAAAGAAAATAGAGAGTGCCAAAATCTAAAGAGACCAAGAGAGAGAGAGAGAGAAAAGGAGAGAGAGAGAGAGAGAAGAAGAAGACAGAAAAAGAAGGAAAAAGAAAGCTAGAAAGAGAAAGAGGGAGAATGTGGAGGGAAGATGAAGGTACATTTGTGCTCATTTTGAAAATAGCTGGGCATTAGAAAAGACGAAAAAACGGGAGGAAAAAGACGCGGGGGAGGGAGAAACAGAAGAAAACGGAACCCTTTTCCCCTCGTTGTCCCACCCTAGAAAGGGGAATTTGCTACTCGATCAATAGAGTGACTTCCCCTCAATTAAGTCCCTCGGTGAAAATTCCCTCGACCGTGAACGAAAAATCCCATGATTTTTTTTCCTTTGGATTTTCTTCACAGATGTTGATTTTTAGAATTTTCTTTCACAAACCTTAATCTTGTGTTCTTCTTTCGTTCTCTCTCTCTCTCTCACACACACACTCTCTCTCTCTTACTCTCACACACTCTTTCACCCTCCCTCTCTCTCTCTTTGCTTATCTTTTATCTCACACGAAGTGCAGGTCTGGATTCCATGTTTGTGTATGTAAGAAAACCAGCCAGGGATAAGAAAGGTTGAAGGTTGAGGTATATGTAGCAAAGCTCTCCTCGCTGATGCATTCATGTATGCAGGGATCAAAATTTCATTATTTTCTCATTGCCAATGTATTTTTACTTCTAGAGCGTTACTTTTTCTTTTTTTGTGTGTGGATTTTTGGGAGGTGAAATCTTCTTTAAGGTCCAGAAATAAAACTCCCACTCTTATTGGAGAGAGAGAGTGTCAATGCTGAGATTAGGACGAATAGGGTTGGGTGGAAGAGATTGCCATAGGCAATAACCCCGCCCTTTAGTTAGGACTTATGTTTTTATAAATATATTTTCTATTCTTTTTCATTTTCATTCTATATATTGTTTCCATTTTTTTCATTGTTAAATTAATTATTTCTATGTACATAATGTCCATTTAGGTATACCTAATAAAGCGTTTTAAAATAAAAAAAAAAAATAAAAAAAAATAGTGTCGTATAGTGACGACAATAAACAGTGTGGGGATGATGTACAATTTTAGTATACAATTAGGTGTAAAAAAAAATTGGAAGAGAATGCCGAAGGCATTATCACCACCCACCAACCTCAGTAGCTTGATCGATAAGGCGGTGAACTTGTAACCTGGAGGTCGGTGGTTCAAGTCCCGGTTTTAGCGTAGCTTTAGTAAAGCGAGTTTGACTAGATGTGACATTACGAAAGTGATTAACACAAATAAGATAACTTTATCACCACCCTTGATCAGGCTTTGTTTATAACTTTTATCATTATGCTCATTGTATTATAAAAGAAATAATGTTAATAAAGCTTGATCGAATTGTTTATAATAAATTGTTTTAAGAGGTTAGAAGTGTACCCTGTTGCCATGCGGAGAGTCCCGGGTTCGATCCTCCGAGCCTTCAATACGTTTTATAAGGATACCACCTTCTGGTACGCTCGTGTTGACCCAGCACCTAAATGAGAAGTATTGTGTAACGTCAAGAGGGAGGCATGCCGAACTCCGTGGCTCAGTGGTTAAAAGCATTAGTTCTTGATCCGGAGGTTGCGGGTTCGAATCCCGGCCGGAGCGGAAAATTCTAACCAGTTTTTCCGTTTACGGAATGGATGTAAAGGTAGATAAAGTGCCCTGAAATAATACGAAAGCGGTTCCGGGGCACAATTACATTGACAAAAAACAAAACAAAAAAAAAAGAAGAGGGCAGGCATACTATGGGATGGGCAAGCTACAACACAGACCACAAGCGTTTATAATAGCTCCTGTTTCATGGCTATAAAATAAAAAGGCTGCGAAACACTCATATAATATATATAATTATATATATATATATTTTTTTAAGGCCAAAACCAACAACATTCCTACTTTTCACCTGGCGATGTGAAGCGATCTAGTTAGATGGGTCGGAATTTACGGCTTTCGGATTCGTTGATGTTGAAATGTGATATTTGCATGGTTGCTCAATGTCACATGATGCATTAGAATTAGTTCTCGTAATGTCGATACTAAACACTGAAATTAAAAAAAAAAAAAAAAAAAAAAAAAAAAATAACTAGCTCTTTTTCTTTTATAAGACTTTTTGCAAGTATTATTTTAATGGTGATAGAATTATTTATTATTATATTATTTACTAAATTTCTAATATTAGAAATCTAAAGTGTTGTGTTTGTTTATGAAAAAAATCTAAGATTTCAATTTTTTGTTTTCATATTTAATGGAGGTTCATTTACTTCCTCAGCAACTTGGTATTTTATTTCCAATACCTCGAGACATAATACAATATATCATACCAATTCATACCTACAGTACTATGAGGTATATACATAATAATGATACATTTAGTGAACTAGGTACATACGAATAGATTAATGTATGTTTACGTACATTACATTTAATTTTTTTACGTTTGTTTACATTTCGTGAGAGCATAAAAATTTTTAAATTATGCGTATGGAAATAAATAAATATAGTTGACTATACGATTCCTCTCTGTCTCTTTTCAATTCTTTCCTCATCTCTTTCTTTTGTCTCATTTCTATTTTTTCTCGTCTTCTCTTTCTCTCTCTTAATCTTCCTCCCTCGCTCTCTTCTACTCTTTCTCTTCTCTATTCTTTTTTTTTTCTCTCTTGTTTTCCATTCTTTATTTACAGCTCTCACTATTATCTATCTATCTATCTTATTCTTTTCTTATTTTCACACTCTCTTGCACTCATTCTCTGTCTTTCATCTCCTCTCCTCTCTTTTCGTCTCTCTAACCTAGCGCTATCTCCCAGTACATCATGCCTGTTTTGATTGATCGACGATCCATGCGAACATTATAAAAAATAACAGTAATAATTTGTATTTCCTGTTACCTTTGATGGAATTGATGATGATTCCTTTTTTTTTCTTTTTTTTGGTGGAGTTGATTTAAATTTCACTTGAGCCATACACATTCGAACCTGAGTAATCTGGATTCAAGGGAAGGTTTATTTCCCTGCGAATTTCCTGCTTACAAAGACTTAAAATTGTTCTAAAATAGAGGAAGTCGATCCCGGAAGGACAGATTTTTTGGAGAAAATTATTTTCCCTTCAACGTGAGGCTGGCATTTCCGATCTCCCCATCTATAGGTGAAGATATTGTGGGTATCTGGTCTATTCTCAGTTAGTGGAGTGTAAAACCTCCGTCCTGACTATCTATCTTAATCAGGACGTTAAAACCGAATAGAATCAACTAGTCACAATAGCTCTAATTAGATCGCATCAGTGTTAATTGTGAGGGTTTCACTGAAAACCCTACAATCAGGTCAGATAATGATAACCATCCCTCGGCTAAGGCCCCTGATAAAATATAGAATAGAATAGAATAGTCTTTATTTGGAATACATTTAAATCGAAGAAAAAAACTTACAATATTAATAAATATTTTCCAAATTCTTAGACAAAATCAGTCACTGACTCAGACCTCTCTAAAATGTTTTAGAGGTAAATAAAATACAGTAGGTACATACTCGTAATTACACATGTATATAAATATATATGTATGTAAAATATCTGATAATTGGTGGACTCTTTCCATTAATTTTAACAAAAAAATTGTTGTTGTTGAACAAAATACTAGGGGCAGAAACAAAACACCCGCGCGATATCGATGCTGGGATACGCAAGCATGGAATTTCAAATATGTGGCTTTGTGCACATATTTTGTGCTGAGCGTTGAGTTGGAGGTGGGGGTTCGATTCCCTGAAAGATGTATCAGGTAAAAGAGAGTGGGGTGAGATTTCTGGAATAATGAAATCAGGTAAATTGATTACACAGTTCAGATTTTCAGATCCGTACAAGAGAAGCCGCCACATGCAACGAATGGAAGAAGAAAGAATGCCCAAATAAATATTAAATTCCAAATTATACAACCCAAGAAAGAAAAGAAGACCACGCCTTAGATGGATGGACCAAGTTCAAAGTGACCTGAAAAGATTGGGGGGAAGAGATTGCCACAGGCAATAACCCCGCCCTTTAGGTAGGACATTATTGTTATTTTCTTTTTTACTTATTTATTTTGTCATTTGTTTGTTTTTATTTCTTAATTTTATACTGTTACCATTGTACTTTGTCCTCCTAATAAAGCTTAAAAAAAAAAGGATGGGGAAATTTGGTGAAAGACAGACATGTTTGGAGGCGTATTATTGAGGAGGCCAAGGCTCACATCGGTCTGTAGGCTGTAGTGCCACTTGGTAAGGTAAGGTACAAGAGTTTGCCACAGGCAATAACCCCGCCCCTTTTAGGTAGGATAACGATAGGATAATTCTCTTCTCTGTTCTTGTTTCTTTGTTCAGTCTATTTTTTTTTTTTTTTTTTAATTTCATTGTGTTTTGCTGTATACATATGTATTTTTGTCTTACCTAATAATAATAAATCCGTCACAATTATTCAACTCGGGCGATACTCGAACCTGCGACCTTGAAGTTGAGACACCGAAACGATATGCTCATTTTTCCTTTTATTGACCCCCCTCCCCTCCCTTTAATACCGGGTTAAGGCCCTGATAGAGTCCTTTTAACCAACTTGGCACCAGGACATGTCGATGTAGAGTTGTAGACATATACCTACGACCGGAAAGTCAATTTCAGCTGTCTATAAAAGCGTCCCCCCCTTCCATTTCAGCGTCTTCTAAACAGCCTTTGTCTCACTCTCTAGTCCCACGGTGCGAAAGATTTTCCACAATGTGCTGGTAGTAAAAAAATCCCTTTTCCCGTCAAGGGAGGACGTTACACAATCAGCGTTACGTACAGCTTTCACTAGGCGAGGGATTTTTCTCGCCCGAGCTTTTTTCCCTCACAAACAAAAATTTCCCCTCGTCCTGTGAAATACATCATACGTTGCTATCTCTGTTTTGTCAGGGACTAGGGAAAGCGCTTTCCCGCCCGCTCGCCCGCCCGCCTGGCCTTTGCTGTCTCACTGTGATGTCAGAGTTGAAGACAATGTGAGTCGGGCCACACCGCGCTTTTCCAACTCGCCAATTTTTTCTTTCCCTTTTAATTTTTTTCTACCAATATTTTTTTATTTCTCTCAAAAAAACAAAAATATCCTAAATGAAAATCAAACGTCGAAGAGTTAAAAAATTCCAATCGACATGATCTCGTCGCGTCTCAGTCTCTTGTATTTTATCTAGCATGTAAGTCTTAATTTTTTTTTTTTTTTTACTCGAAAAAAAAAAATCTTTGTGATACCTAAACAAAAGTATATCTGTTTGTGTTAGCTATTTTGTTCGTCCGGACTTTTCAGAAAAGTGGCTAGGTAAAGTGGTGTAATTTTTTATCTATGGTTCGCGTTCCACCTTCCACTCTATGCTTCCTTACTTAAGTATTTTCGGTGAGTAACTGAGCTTTATTGATTTTTTACCAATCCGACATCGAAAATGATTTTACATAAGGGTTGGATGGTTTTTCTTTTCAATTAAAATCTGCAAAACACACAACTAGGTACTAGGTCGGTATGCAGGAATTTTTTTTGCATCCTTGAATAATCACTGGAGCTTTTGAGATTCCATCTTCATAATGAAGATACTATCAATTGCAATGGTAACATTAGTATCAAATCAAAAACTAACGGCGTTTGCTTTTGGGTTTAAAAAAAAATGATTCTTTGACAAGGCCAAAATATAGATTGTGTTTATTTTCTTTTGGTATGGCAAAGCTGGCACCTTATCTGTTAATTAAACATCCCCCAGAAAAAAAAGTATTAAGATAATTATGTTTTTTTAAAGATGAGTCATGAAACAGCAGTACTATAGACGTTTGTGGTCTATGTTGTAGCTTGCCCTACTATGCTATGCCTACTACCCTACTATGCCTCCCCTATGATGGCCGAGAAGTGACACAGTACTCCCCAATTAGGTGCTGGGTCAACACGAGTGCACCGGATAGTTATTCCTTTAAAAAGTGTAACCAAAATTTGAATACATTTTTTGTATTCCGGCACTGGGGTTTGAACCCGACCTTCCACATGGAAAACGAGTGTCTTACCATACGTAGGCTGGAAGCTGGAACAATTCCAATGTCTATACGTGCCGGTAGCTCAGTGGTAAAGCCGGCACTCTGTGAATCCAGGGATTCAAGATGTCGCGGGTTCGAAACCCAGCCGGGACATGACAAGTTATCCTCCCATTTGGGATTTTTACCACATAATAATACGTCTTGGGCTTACTGCTGGAATAATGGGACGTAATAGTCCTAATCGGGCAGTATAAATAAGGCGATATTATTATTATAATATCTAATACTAGGGAAATCCCGGAACTTTGTCGCCGTTGAGATTATTGTCCGAGGCTGGCGTCCTATTTGAATCATTATTGGACCAGAAAATCCCGATATCTTGTAAATGGTTTTCTAGGTAGTTTGACGGTGGTTTTGGGGGGGGGGGGGGGGGGGGGGGGCAGCTATGATGAAAATTTTAATGTCTGTTACCGTTTGGGCTGTGGTATTGTGAACAGCGCCTAAGAGGACATAGTCTGATAGTCACCCATCAGTAATTCAGACACGCACAGATTTGAGATTAATATATATGTAGAGTTAGAAATGTAATATGTATGTATAAACCCCGTCCTGCAAAACTCATACCAGGAAATTAAAAATAAATTGAATGATTGAACATAGAAGCAGCCTAAATCCAGCGGAGATGAAACGTTGTCTACATCAGTTCTCATCCGATGACTGAAGTTAAGCAACGTCCAGCGTGGTGCCGACATGCATTGGTGACCGTTTTGGTTTCAAATCCATTCATTGACATCGTTTGAATACACGTTCTGCTGGCTAATTTCCATTCCTACTCAAGTTGATTGAGATCCTATCACTGAAATTAAGCAACATCCAGCGTGGTGCGGACATGCATTGGTGACCGTTCCGATTTCGAATGCATCCATGGTCAATGGTCATCAATGCGCGTTCTGCTAGCTCACGTTCATTCCATACCCTCTTACCCAGTTCTCTTGCCCAGAGAAGTGGGCAAGAGAACTGGGTGAGAGAACTGGGTAAGAGAAAAAAATAATATGGTTCTCTTGCCCAGAGAACCATATTATTTATCCTACATTCTTTTCTTTTCTCTTTCCTTTCTCTTGTCTCTCTCGCACTTCATTTTTTTTCTCTCTCTCTCTCCTTCACCTGCTTTTCCGTTCTTCCCTTTTTATTTTTCTCTTATTGCTTTCCCTTAACATCTAGATTTCTTCCCTCTATTTTTTCTCTCTTTCTATATTGTCCAGCATGTTTTAACTATCTCTCTCTCTGTGTTCTCTCCCATCTTCTCTCTTATTTTTTTCTCTTCACCATATTCATCCTTTATTTTTTTCTTTTCTCTTTCCTTTCTCTTGTCTCTCTTCCACTTCTCTTGATGTCTCTTTCTCTCTTCCCTTTTTATCTCTCTCTGATTTTTTCCTTTAACATCTTCATTCCTTCCCTCTATATTTTCTTCTTTGCTCTTTCTTTCTACTCTTATTCTCTCTCATCTCTCTCTCTCTTTCTTTCTCTCTCTCTCTCCTTTCCCTTCTCTCTCTCTCTCTCTCTCTCTCCCCTTTCCCTTCTCTCTCTCTATATTTCTCTCTCTTTCTCTCTCTCCTTTCCTTTCTCTCTCTCTCTCTCACTCTCACGTGCGTGACTAGTGTCGTACAATAGTGGTAATAGTGGTTATCACTGTTTTCATAATATTCGAAGTATGGTTCGTTTTTTTACGAGCTCCGATACGGAATGTCATTAGTTCTGCCCGGCGAAACGTTGCCAGGAATTCGTACGAAATCACAAAAAAAAACACTGCCAATTATGGACACAATACTTCCTCGTGATTTTTTCATATTGTATACCTACACGTGCCAATTTTGAGATTTTATACTAAATCACTTGTATCTCCAAGTGGTAAATCTTATTTTTTGGCTTTTTTAAATGGGACCATCTGCAGAACGTCTCCTATATATGTGCAAAATTTCATCAAAATCCGTTGAGTAGTTTCCGATATTTGCGCGTTACAAGGAATATTTTTAACAGACCGACGGACCAACGGATCGACAGACCGACAGACGGACACAAAACAAAGTTGCTCAAGAGGTTATGAAACGTCCAGAAATATGAAAAAAAAAAAATTGAAATCGGAGCAAAAAAATATTTTTTTTACAAAAAAGAACATAATACTTCCGATTTCTAATATTAGAAATTTCTCGGAAGTAAAACGGAATAATTGCGAAAATTCCGCGACCCACATCGAACGATGTAAAATAATTTTTCGATGTAATAATAAATTGAGATGTAATGTGAAAGAAGCACTAGAAAACGAATTGCACAGTTCAATCAGGCAGTGGTTCCTTTGTGTGTGCGATTCATGGAGCAAGCAATAAGTCACGGACACGTCATAACGTATGTCAATATCCCGGTAGCTCAGTGGTAAAGGCGGCACTCTGTGAATCCTGAGGTTCCAGAGGTCGCGGGTTCGAAACCCAGCCGGGACATGACTAGTTTTTCTCCCATTTAGGATTTACACCACATAATAATACGTCTTTGGCTTACTGCTGGAATAATGGGACTTCATAGTCCTAATCGGGCAGTATAAATAAGGCGATATTATTATATTATTATTATGTCTCTTGGGTAATGAATCTGTCCCATAACAAACTATCCAATATGGCTACCATTATTACCTTCAAAAGTATGTGAGAAGAAATTTTAATTTGTTCTTGTTATGATTTCATCTGTGTTAAATCTAACCAAGATGGCAATTTTTACGTTTCAGGTTTGAGTCATTACGTGTTCTCCATTAGTTATTAATTCATGATTTTAGTTATTCCTTACTCAAGTCCTGTCTATGTTTGACTGTACTAGTATGTAACTTCTTTTTCAATAGAAACGTATTCTGAGGGTGCAATTATCAATCATATGAAAATAATTATAAATATGACAATAATTTTCATCACTGTTTCCTGACGGTATACTTCAGGAGGCTGTGGTGGTAAATATATTTTTATTATATATGACATAAGAACTCAGAAAATAGCAAATACAGGGTGTTTCCGAAAGCAAATCAAACCTTAACACATATACTAGAACATAAAGGTCACTTTCTTCTATAAATATGGCTGCGGAAAATGGACTCTCACGGAGCTAAGACCACCCAGAGTTTCTATCAAAGAATTCGTCACTTGCTACCAAAGAATTCGTCACTTGCTACCAAAGAACTCGTCACTTGCTACCAAAGAATTCGTCACTTGAAAAATAGTGAATGACTGATTCTATAATATAATTAAGTATAGTTATTATACCTGGATTGGAAATTTGCTAATAAGTCGTGGCAGTGGATTTGTGATGTCATAAATTATTCACCTAGTTGGATTTTTCAGTCTACATGTCCTTATGGGGCTTTTTTTACTACCAAGGATTTCATCGTGTTCTGGGCTTAATACGCCTTTTTCGTTTATAATAAAATCCCCTTGAATTTTTGTCAATAATCGTTCGTGTATTCAGAACTTACAAAAAATGCTTTTCAAATTTCCACTGTTTGACATGAAATTTAATTAAGGAGGTGCCTGAAAGTGCTCGCATCAAAAACATACCATGGAAATTCATACGATAAACTTTTTCAAGTTAAAAATTGAATTTTCGCTTTGGTTGATTATTGCATGCAGTCTCCAATTATTGTTGCTTCTTTGGTATAAAGCCATTTGAAATTGTTTTATATATCAGGGGCAGAGTTATAGGGAGGATTGATAAATGAAAATAAAGCAAGTGAGCTCTATTTTAGCTCTAATATAAGTCTGGCTGGGGTACTATAAACAGGGAGTAGACCAGCATTGGCTTGGTTCTGGGGGCCCTTGTCAATTATTAGCCTCCTTGTAAAGACATCATTGGTAGAAGTGCTGAGTCATTCCTCCACTGTCTGGCTACCATCGATGACGCCACCCTATGATGATGATAAGACACGGAAGGAGCCATTAATTGCTTTCCTTCAGCAGCAATGGCGTCTTCACATAGTGACCCAGTCACTCAATCCTTCCACCACCTCAGGACACGGAAAGTAAGTAAAGTAAGTATGATGATGATAAGAGGTAGTGGTTGGTGCCCTTCACAGGTTTGACGTTATGAAGGCTAAAGAGACGTAAATGTGCCCGTAAGAATGCCTGAACCAACCAGTTTCAAACATTCGGAAGAGCTGGCTAATGCCGACCCCAAATCTTCTTCTTATACTCTGTCTTATTCCGCTTGTGCAGGGTCGACGTTGTTCAACCTCATGGTTGAAGTTGGTTGGTTTTGGCACATTTTTTACGGCTAGATGCCCTTTTCTAACACCAACAATTCTATTTGATTTAACGTCCTGGATTAGGACGGCGGTTTTTACCCTCCATTCGCTGGGAATCGTAACAGCTACCCACATTAACCTCACCCAGCCTGGGTAGGGCCGGAAATGCCAGCCTTACATGTACGGAGGGGACAGAATTTTCTGTGTGAAAAATCTACTCCGACCGGGGATCGAACTCAGGATCTCTGGACTACGGGCAGTAGTCACAACCGTTACGCCACGGAGGCACGAATGCAAAGTAAAATAATATTCTATACGTGGTCAAAAGATTTGTTATGTTTTCAGGGAGACCCTGTATCACCATCATAGGGTGGCGTCATCGTGAAGGATGGTACCCAGACAGTGGAGGAATAACTCAATACTTCTACCACTGTCTTTACAGGGAGGCTAATAATCGACAAGGGCCCCCAGAACGAAGCCAATGCTGGTCTACTCCCTGTTTATAGTCCCCAAGCCAGACTGCTGGTCCACTCCCTGTTTATAGTCCCCCAGCCAGACTGCTGGTCTACTCCCTGTTTATAGTCCCCCAGCCAGACTGCTGGTCTACTCACTGTTTATAGTCCCCCAGCCAGACTGCTGGTCTACTCCCTGTTTATAGTCCCCCAGCCAGACTGCTGGTCCACTCCCTGTTTATAGTCTCCCAGCCAGACCCTGTATACGTTTACATAAAATTAAGTTCCTGGAGGTGGAGGATAAAACCTTCTCGTCCAGTGGAAGACATGACTTGGAAATGCAATCATTCTTCATCTCATCCGTACAGTTCCTTCCGGGGACATGTTTATGGATGTGCTAGGAGTGAGAAGAGGGAGGGGTATGGAGTAAGGTAGGGGGAAGAAGGAAGGATCTGGGCAGAGAAAGGAGTAAGGGAGTAGGGTTGGGAAAGAGAAGAGAGAGGCGTAGTGGAGGAGGGTATGGAAGGAGGTAGGGGGAGGAAGGAGTAGGGGAGTAAGTTTGGGAAAGAGCAGAGAGAGGAGTAGTGTAAGAGGAGGGTATGGAAGGAGGTAGGGGGAGGAGTAGGAGTAGGGGAGTAGGGTTGGGAAAGAGAAGAGAGGGGGGAGTATAAGAGGGAAGTGATGGGTGAAGAGGGGCAGGGAAATGACTTAGAGGCGAGAAAAGAACGGAGGGGGGGGGGGGGGGGGGGGGGGGGGAGCAAATGGGATGAGAAAGGAATGAAACATCTCCAAAACCAGCGGTACCCAAATTTTGGACGACAGGGTGCATGACAAAGTGGTCTTGAGGGCTAATGCACTGAGCAAAAATATTTCTCATGTTTCTCGGTCAAGTGATTAAGTAATAATAATAAGTGGTTAAGTAATAATTAGGTGCACTGGTAGCCAAGTGGTTAACGCGTTAGTCTGGTAATCCAGGTAGCGTAGGGATCCGTTGGTTCGAATTCCATCACCCAGTGCATGAATTTTTCCTCATTAATTTGAGTTTGTGACCACATAATAATAAGCATTTTCTAAAACCTTGTCTGGTGGTTGGTGGTTAACTGTGTTAATTTTATGGAGTTTCATCTGAAACCTGCCATCCAGGTCACAATATATGCGAATTGTAAATAAACGCAGTTGAACTGCAATATTTTTTTATTATTATTTTTTTTAAAAAAAAGGTCATAGAATAATAATCTAAATATTGTAAAGAAAATATCCCTAGGCTGGTTCGAACCTGCGCCCTCCATGGCCTGAGGCACAGGCTCTATTATAATTATTAAATTCTTTATTAGACAATAAGACATTTATGTACTTGTACAAATAATGATTACGAAAATTAAAAATATGGAAACAATGTGTACAATAATAAATAGAAACAAAATAGATAAATATACACACACATATGCGTCCTAACTAAAGGGCGGGGTTATTGCCTATGGCAATCTCTTCTACCCAACCTTGGCTCTATCTGATGTGTATTCAAATAATAAAGGACAGAGGCGTCCCGTATTCCCCGGTTAGGAAACACTGCACAATAAATAGTATATAATATAGTAGTGTATGTTACTATACGTATTATTTATGCTTGAGAAATAAATAGTATATAATATAGTGTATATGTTACTATATGTATTATTTATGCTTGAGAGATACTGCTGATTGCAAGTACGTCATCAAGATGAAATATTAGAAATGTCACTCGAGATATAATATGTAGGTTGTAGGTATACATAATTGTGTATATTAGGTAGTAAATTGTCTTTTGTATATATTCCTCTTACCTTGTAAATATGTACATAATTATCTAAATTTATATACATATAATTGTGTGTAGGTATACATAATTGTGTATATTAGGTAGTAAATTGTTTTTTGTAAATATTCCTCATGCCTTGTATATAGGTACATAGATGACGTTAAATCTTAGTTAAATTCGTGAATGAATGTTGTGAACTATGGGATAAAATAATGTAGTCCTGTAGAAACATTTTCACAAATATACGAAATTAAATTCAATTCAATTCAAAAAGATTTAATATATCTCGAAAACGACGTATTCTAACAGCTCTTCTCTCTTGTGTTGCAGTTCCCATGCATTTCATGTATTTAATAATATATCTCTAGAACGACGCATTCTAACAGCCTATTCTGTCTTGTGTTGCAGTTCCCATGCATTTCATGTATTTAATATATCTCTAAAACGACGTATTCTAACAGCCTATCTTGTCTTGTGCTGCAGTTCCCATGCATTTCATGTATTTAATATATCTCTAAAACGACGTATTCTAACAGCCTATTCTGTCTTGTGTTGCAGTTCCCATGCATTTCATGTATTTAATATATCTCTAAAACGACGCATTCTAACAGCCTTCTGTCTTGTGTTGCAGTTCCCATGCATTTCATGTATTTAATATATCTCTAGAACGACGTATTCTAACAGCCTATTCTGTCTTGTGTTGCAGTTCCCCGCATTCTAACAGCCTTTCTGTCTTGTGCCCTTAATATATCTCTAAAACGACGTATTCTAACAGCCTTTTGTCTTGTGCCCTTAATATATCTCTAAAATGACGTATTCTAACAGCCTTTTGTCTTGTGTTTCTCAGATTTTCTCAGAAAAATATAGATGATTATCTCTAAAATGACGTATTCTAACATCTCTTCTCTCTTGTGTTGCAGTTCCCATGCGCGGGTGACGAAAGGCCGAGCCGGAGATGGGCCGGGGCGGGAGTGGGATGGAGGCCGGCTGAGTGGCCGCGGCCCCCTCATCACTTCTGGGCCCGGCCCCTCAGGCCTCATGGATGCCACGGATCCGGCCCGTGCTCACCGGCCTTTGGCATTCGACAAGGTACGTATGATTATTATATCCATTCGACAAGGTACGTATGATTATTATATCCATTCGACAAGGTACGTATGATTATTATATCCATTCGACAAGGTACGTATGATTATTATATCCATTCGACAAGGTACGTATGATTACTATATCCATTCGACAAGGTACGTATGATTACTATCCATTCGACAAGGTACGTATGATTACTATCCATTCGACAAGGTACGTATGATTATTATATCCATTCGACAAGGTACGTATGATTATTATATCCATTCGACAAGGTACGTATGATTATTATATCCATTCGACAAGGTACGTATGATTATTATCCATTCGACAAGGTACGTATGATTACTATCCAGGTTATCCTCATGCTCACTGGCCTTTAGCATTCGACAAGGTACGTATGATTATTTTTTTTTACGAGTAAAAATAGGCATAACCCGTGAAGTTATGCCTATTTTTACATTAAAATACAAAGAATTAGAATATAATATATCATCCATATTATTTTTAATATTATCATAATTATGTTATCCTCCCATTTGGGATTTTCACCACATATAATAATACGTCTTGTTACTCTTGGGCTTACTGCTGGAATAATGGGACTTAATAGTGTTAATCGGGCAGTATAAATAAGGCAATATTATTATTATTATCCTTCTTTGGCATATGACAAGTTATGGCATGGATATTCAGATGAGAGCAAATAAGCTTGGACCAGCTTTTCCGGAATGTTCTGATATTCATGCACATCTAGTACAACTTCTCACTTATCTCTTATTACTGATATACTGATGTCTTTTCGTACCATACCTTTTATGTATATGTATGTATATTGTATACATAAGTACGTATAAAGCGTCAGCAATTGTATATACCTCAGCCAAATCTGCATTGGTTTAATCTATGATAGCTAATATTTAATTTATTTATAAATTAAACACTTTGTTTTTGTATTTTCATAAACAAGGTAATCCAAATAAAAGTTTATTTATTTACATAGAAAACAATTTGTTTCGTTTTTGTATTTGCCAAATCCATGTTTAGTCTCCTGCCTAGTCGAAGCCTAATTTAAGGCAAAATATATTATGACAAATTGGTCGTGACATGTGCGTTGGTTCACATA
This sequence comes from Bactericera cockerelli, assembly GCA_024516035.1. NCBI lineage: Eukaryota > Metazoa > Arthropoda > Insecta > Hemiptera > Triozidae > Bactericera > Bactericera cockerelli. The sequence continues at coordinate 5,217,183 of CM044963.1, read as the reverse complement.
AATAAAAACTATGTAATATAATGTGTGTAGTTATACTGCTCCAATGTATACAGGAGCATGACGATGTTTTTAACGCTCTCTCTCTCCCTTTCCTTCGATCTCTTCCTATCTCTTTCCCTCCCATTTCTGCCCTGACGATGTATTTTACCCTCTCTCTCTCTCTCTCTCTCTCTCTCTCTCTCTCTCTCTCTTCTCTCTCTCTCTCTCCTCTTTCCTCTTTCCTTCGATCTTCTTTCCTATTTCTGTCCTCCATTTCTTCTACGTTTCTTTCCCTCTCCTCTCTCCTCTCTACTTTTCCCTCCTCTCCTCTCTTCTCTCTCTCTCTTTCCTCTTTCCTCTCCTATCTTCTCCTTCTCCTCGATGTATTTCTTCTCTTTTTCTCTCTCTCTCTTCTTCTCTCTCTCTCTCTCTCTCTCTCTCTCCTCTTTCTCTCTCTCTCTCTCTCTTTCTCCTCTCTCTCCCCCCTCTCTCTCTCTCTGTGTCTCTCTCTCTCTGTCCTTCGCTCTCTTCCTGTAGAGATAGGAAGGGAGCTCCCTCCCATTTCTGTCCCCCCTCCCTTCCTCCCACCTTCACAGGATTACCCCCCCCCCCCCCCTAATCACAATTTGCAAGTGTTTGTCAAAAGCTTTTGTCGGACCCAGCTGTTTAAATGGGAGAGAGAGAGAGAGAGAGAATGTTATTTTGAAAATTTATCCAATGTAAAGCTTTTCTCTTGGAAAATTTATGGCGACAACACAGCCTCCCTCTCTCCCTCTCTCTATTTATCTCTCTCTCTCTCTTTTCTCTTGTATTTCTTACTCATCCTCATTTTCTCTCTCTCTCTCTTTCTCTCTGTCTCTCTCTTCCTCTCTTTCTCTCTTTCTTTCTGTCTTTCTATCTCTCTCTCTCCTTCCCTCTCTCTTTCTATCGGTCTTTCTATCTCTCTCTATATACCTCTCTCCCTCCCTCCCTCTGTATCTCTCTCCTTCTTTCTCTCTCTCTCTTTCTATCTCTCTCTCTCTATATATATCTCTCTCTCCTTTCCTCTCTATATCTCGCTCTCTCTACTTCCCTCTCTCTCTATCTCCCCCTCTCTATCTCCCCCTCTCTATCTCCCCCTCTCTATCTCCCCCTCTCTATCTCCCCCTCTCTCCCTCCCTCTCTATCTCTCTCCGTCTCTTCTCCCCCCTACTCTCCTATTCCTCAAAATAATTCTACATTGCTTTTAATTAAATTCACCAACACGTAATAATGTATTACTCTTCTATTCCCATTATTATTATTGCTACCACTTTTAGAATCATCTTTTTAATAAAATTAATATTATAGTCAAATCTGGATACAAGAGATCTAGATATAAGAGAAACCCGGGGTTGTGTGTGAATGTATCTGCGAACAAGTTATCTCATCTTTTAAAAAATTAGTGATGTCAAAGATAATAAATTACTTTATCTCTGACATAATTTCACCATGCTCGGGTTTCGAACCCCTCGACCTCCTCGTTACATTGAACTATTGAGTAGTGACAGAGACAGATTATTTTCATTTCATTCAAATTTATACAAAAAAAAAAAAAAAAAAAAAAAAAAAACGATCGACATTGAAGGATAGACAAAGGTATTTTTTCACTTTAAATTAAATTTCAACTGGAATCAATAAAATTTCAAAGTTTTTCATCGCTCATTGTATGTACCATTTCTCCCTCCCTTCAAATTTTTCCCTTCCTTCATCTATTTCCCTCCCTTTTCTGTTTCTCTCCCTCTCATCTGTTTTATTCCCTTTCATCTGTTTCTCTCCCTTTCACTTATTTCCCTCCCTTATCTGTTTCTCTATATTTGTCTGTTTTCTCCCTCTCATCTGTTTCTTTCACTCCATCTGTTTCTCTCCCTCTCATCTATTTCTTTTCCTTCATCTGTTTCTCTCCCTCTCACTTATTTCTCTCCCTTATCTGTTTCTCTATCTTCGTCTGTTTCTCTCCCTCTCATCTGTTTCTTTCCCTTCATCTGTTTTCTTTCCCTTCATCTGTTTCTCTCCCTCACACTTATTTGCCTCCCTTATCTGTTTCTCTATATTCATCTGTTTCCCTCCCTCACACGTATTTCTCTCCCTTATCTGTTTCTCCATCTTTATCTGTTTCTCTCCCTCTCACTTATTTCCCCCCCCCCCCTTCATCTGTTTCAATTTTCCTCTCCTTTATTTTCCACTCTTCATAATTCCCATAGTTTTTTATCCCTCATTCCTCCGTCATTTCCTGCGAGGTGCATTATTTCTCCCATCAAGAAACTCATTTCAATTAACTATTTCCCCCTCCCAAGGAAATATTCCCTCCTCTTGATCATTTCTCCCTCCCGTTTTTCCTATCCGACTGTCTTCATATTTCCTTATTTGCTTCGTCTCAGAATATCTCTCTTTTACTTTTCAATCTCCTGTTCTATTCTTTCTCTGTTCCTTAATATTCATTTTATTTATCTCTGTCTCTGTCTCTCTTTTCAACATTTTTTCAATGTTCTCATTATTCTCATTATTTCTCTGTCTGTTTTCAATCTGTTTTCTATTTTTTCCATTTTAGATACTTATTACCTAGTATATTATTAGCTAATATACCTACAATGATTTTGTAGGTATATAGCACACCTACTTAGTTTCCTCCATCTTTTTTTTTTCTGCTGTTACCTCATTTCCCTATTATATTTCTATTATCTATTATTTTCTCTCTGTCAACTCTGAATTTCTTTTCTAACCCCTTTCGCTCCAGTTCTGTTCTCTCTCCTTGTCTATCTTTGTCTCTCTCATTTTTTCTTCTTTATATTTACTTACTTAACTTTTAAGTAGTACTTTGCTACCTTACGGACCTCAGTAGCTTTCCTCCACACACCATCACTTTTCCAATATCTCTCTTGCTTTCTCTATCTCCCTTTTTCACAAATTTTGTCGTTCTTGTTCTCAAAATTTTCCTTTGTCTATCTTTTTCTCTCTCACACACACACCTTTCCTTTATCTCTCTTACTCTCTCTATCTCTCTTTTTGACAAATTGTGTCTCTCTCCCTCACACTGTCTATCTCACCAAATATCCATTGATTGTCTTCCTTGTTTTTTTTTACTCTCTTGTACTTTTCTCTCTCTCCCTCTTTATCTATCCCTCTCTATCTATCTCTCTCCTTCTTTATCTTACTCCCTCTTTCTAATTATCTCTCTCCCTCTCTCTTCTTCTTTCTCTCTCTCTCTCTCTCCCTTTTTCTCTCTCTTCCTCTTTCTCTCTCTGTTCCTCTTTCTCTCTCTCTCCCTTTTTCTCTCTCTCTCCCTCTTTCTCTGTCTCTTTCTCTCTCTTTCTCCTTCTTTCTCTCTCTCTTTCTCTCTCTCTCTCTTTCTCTCTCTCTTCCTCTTCCTGTCTCACCATTGTTTTACTTTTGTTTCTCTCCCTCTCTTACTTCTTCCATTTCTCTCCCCGTAGTGAATTTCCTCTCTAGTAAATTTTTCATTTTCTTGTTCCGTCAGAAACACAGCTTGAAAATTACAACTCGGCAAGCTTCATATATTTCTTGTTTTTTATCACCGTCGTAAAAAATAACACAATCATCATACTTATCATCATCAAGGTCATCATTCATAACAACAATAATAATAATAATAACACTATTTCGTGGACGGTATCCACCAGGCGAGGTTAATGCTCAAAGTGTTTTCTACCATCTAACCCTCATAGTCTTATTATTATGTGGTAACAAACTCAAATTGATGAGGAAAAATGTATGCACCTCGGTGGGTTTCGAACCAACGGATCCCTACACTACCTGGATTACAAGACTCGCGCGTTAAACCACCAATCATTATGTCTGTCCTGGTAGCTCAGTAGTCAAGACATCGCCGTCGGCGTCACGCGTCAGTCTGGTTATCCAGAGGTCTCGGGCTCGAAACCCAGCCGGGACATGGCGAGTTATCTTCCCATTGACCACATAATAATATTACTTGGGCTTACTGCTGGAATAACGGGACTCTTTCGTCCCAGTCGGGCATTATAATTAAGGCATATTATTATTATAATAATTGCGGTATTTTACTTTTTCTTTTAAAATTTGAAGTTGACAAGTTCCAGTAAGGTTACACGATAGAATGTGCAACCCATTCCTACCGCACTTTTCTTTTGAATTTTGATCACTCCAAACATGAAATATTTTCGTTGAATAGTATTGAGAATTAATAAAATAATAATGCTTTTCCTTTGTGTTATTATGTCACAATTTTAGTGGGTAGTACAAAGTCATAGGACTTTACCACTTGCTTACAATCTTTTTTTTTTTTTACAATATTGTTTTTTTGCCTATGATTCAGTCATCGGTTGCTGCTTCGCATCAAATCAGCTACTCATTTTTACCTCACGAAGTATGAGTAGATCCCGTAAATCCAAGAATAGAGCAGAAAAAAACGCAGGTCACCATGCGTGCTATGCCGAGCGCGCTAACTTACCCAGCCACGGTGACTACTTATATTGAGTAATAATATTTTATTGAGAATGATAAAGAAAGTTGTCCTAAAAAAAGAAAAGGAAAAAAAAACAAACAAACAAGATTCAGAAACAAATTGAAGAATAAACAAAAAGAGACAAAGTCAAGAAAAACAGGAGCAGAAACAAGCAACAAATAATGACATGAGGGAAAACGAAATGTACCAACAAGATGATGAGGATTAGAAGGAAGGAAGAAGAGAGAGAGAAAGGGGAATAAGCAGAATAAATAGAGAAAAAAAGAAGAAAGAAAAATGAAGTAAGAATAACGTCAGCACTAACATTATCCACAAGAACAACATCAACCATATCAGTAACAACAAAACAGCAATTGTAACAATAACACTAGCCTCAATAACAAAGACAACAAGAAAACAGCAATAGTAGCAACAACACTAGATACAATAACAATGACAACAAGAAAACAGCAATAGTAGCAACAACACTAGATACAATAACAATGACAACAAGAAAACAGCAATAGTAGCAACAACACTAAATACAATAACATGACAACAAGAAAACAGCAATAGTAGCAACAACACTAAATACAATAACATGACAACAAGAAAACAGCAATAGTAGCAACAACACTAGATACAATAACAATGACAACAAGAAAACAGCAATAGTAGCAACAACACTAGATACAATAACAATGACAACAAGAAAACAGCAATAGTAGCAACAACACTAGATACAATAACAATGACAACAAGAAAACAGCAATAGTAGCAACAACACTAGATACAATAACAATGACAACAAGAAAACAGCAATAGTAGCAACAACACTAGATACAATAACAATGACAACAAGAAAACAGCAATAGTAGCAACAACACTAGATACAATAACAATGACAACAAGAAAACAGCAATAGTAGCAACAACACTAGATACAATAACAATGACAACAAGAAAACAGCAATAGTAACAACAACACTAGATACAATAACAATGACAACAAGAAAACAGCAATAGTAGCAACAACACTAGATACAATAACAATGACAAGGAGGATTGGCAACGCCGTAAAAGTGAATAGACGTGGATCATTTCGATCTCTTAATTTTTTTCAAATTTACCAAGTTTTAAGAAGCATTTCGTGTTTATATGTTTACAATATTAAAATGTTAACTCTCTAGTCCATGGAAAAGTTTGTGTTTTATCTGGAAGTGCCATAAAAGTGCTGTTATTTACACCTGAAGTTTGGTGAGTCAGATATCAAAACTAACGCAGCCATTTAATTTTCATAAAGAGAAGCTAGAAATCTTAACAAGTTCCTTCCGTTACCTAGGTAACGGTCCGGCGATGGCTAGCGTCATCTGAGACAACAGCTGGAAAGCACGTGGAGAGGAACCGGGAGATAAAATATTCAAATCTGATTGGTCAAACCAGATCACCATCAGCAGAATTCAAAATAACAGACTAATGATAAACAAAGTCCGTCAGAGTTCGTTAGATGACAAAGAATGACAGTGGTGCCAAGAAGATATCAACTGATAAGTGCATCAAATTAATAGGGATTTAATTCAAGAGATTTTCCGAAGTAACTACTTGAGAAACAAGAAGTCTATTGTGATAATATTATGAGTTTATTTTTCACTGTTATTGTAAAATATTGTAAAAGCTTGCTTCAAGAAATTCCTACCCTTTAATTTTGATTTAATGAGGTCAACATCAAATTATTTTGTATACGCAGAAACAAATAATATTATTTCTATTCAATCTTCTATATCCCGATTTTTAATTCCTGAAAGCTGGCCGAGCGGCTCTCCCCAAACAAAGAACCTAGTATCAGAATTATTTTATAGATATTTAACCTACTAGCCTACTTCACTAACGGTATGCGAAGAAGATGTATTATTATTGATGTAATGTTTTTGTTCTATGACCCCTCTCACAAGGTGTAGCGTTTATACTCAATTATGTTCTCGCATCTTTATAATAATAATTATGTAATTTAACAGATAGTCTCTTTATTGTTTATATTATTCGTTTTATTAAATTATTTTACAGATAGTTGGGTTTTTGTTTGTAAAGGTGTTTATCTCAATCGCTATACTTACCATAGGTATTGAAAATATACAGCTAAACATTGAGAACACTTTATATTATTGATAGATGAACGCAAGTTCAAATTGGCATAATTTTAATTTTATTCGAGACGTGTTAATCATACTCGTATTGCCAATTTTTTAGAAAAAAAATAAATAATAATATATATATATAAATTAGCTGATAAATAGCAGTGGATACCTACTCTTGTTTTTTTTTTTTTTTTTTTTTTTTTTTTTTTTTTTTACAATGTCAGCAGAAGCTGCAATGATGGAAGTACTCTTGAACGAAATGAGATCAATCAAAACCAGCATAGAGACCATGGAGAGAAGTGATGAAACTGTCAACAAGAAACTAGACACGATACAAAATAGTCTTGCACCAATTCATGCGAAGCTAGATAATCACAGCAAGGAAATAAAGAATTTAAAACAGGACTCGCATAGAAGAAGAGTGATTATTTTTGGGATTCAAGGCGAACCTGGAGAAAAAAAGTCCGTTCTTGAAGATAAAATTTTAAGCCTCTTTGTCCAGCAGTTATCTCTTACTGATTTTTCCGTGGTTGAACTTGACTTTTGCAAAAGACAAGGCTCATGGCATGCTGAGAACAAACCCGTTATCGTCGGACTCACCACGGAACGCAGGAAGGAGATGATTATGAGAAGAAGCAAGCTATTGAAGAACACGGAAATAAGTATAAGAGAAGATCTTCCACAAAAAATCCGAGAGAAAAGAAAACCGCTGCTCGCGCAAATGAGGAAGTTACGCGAGGAAGGAAAGTTCGCTATCGTCAAGTATGATCGTCTGATAACCCGCGACTTTGAGTCAGGGGAAGCCTCAGGATCAGGAAATAGACAGGGAGGCCTGAAACGAGCAATGTCAAACTCTCCTAGTGAGATTCAAAATAAACGTGCCAACTTGGACGATAATAATCATATTAATAATTATTCCTCAATTAGTTCTCTCGGTGAAATGGATGTGGTTGAACAAGAAAGCGATAATGAAGTGGTCTCATTGGTACCTATAGAAAATAGAAAACAAATCACTCTGACTCAACCGCAGATAACAGATTTTATTGCAACGGAAGAAAAAAACTATTAGAGGGGTCTCCCATACCCGCGGATACCCTGAAAGTAACTTTCTGGAATGTCAATGGAATCGCAAGACTAAACGATTTAGACTCCAGGGAAATCGAACAATTCTTCAAGTGGCACATAGTTTGTATATCTGAAACTTGGCTGTCGTACGAACCTGAAAAAATTTCTTCTCTCTTAGAATACTACAGCATGATTTTTTCTCCAGCACTGAAAGAAAAACAAATAGGTCGTGCCAGTGGCGGATTGATTATTTTAGTAAAGAGACACTTGAAATACGAAATTATACATGTTTCTTACTTGTACATTATTATTAAAGTCACAGTAAAAAATATTAATTTTATTATTGTTAGTTTATATATAAAACCGAGTTATGACATGGAACAAGCTTTATTGCTACTCGACGATATTTTACTGCCACAGTGTGCACAGGAAAACCAACATATATTAATCGGTGGAGATTTTAACGGAAGAATAGCCGATAAAAATTATCTAGATGAAAATCTATCGCAAGAACTCGGACTAATTTCGCAAAGGCATCATTGGATCTTACAGCAAACAGAAGAGGAGATGTTTTGGTGGAATATATGGAATCACGAGGGTTTTTTGTGCTGAATGGGAGAACTGAAGGGGACGCTCCGGGCCAGTTCACATATATTAGCGAGGTCGGAAAAAGTGTGGTTGACCTGGTCTGGTGTAATCCTGAATTCTCTCGTTTGGTGGCGAACTTGCGTGTGTCGGGGGACATTCTGTCCTCTGATCATCTTCCTATTTCTGTTGAGCTTAATGTTACCTTAACACCACCATGTAATACAAGCAACAAAATCCAATTAACACGGTATAAATGGTCAGAAGATAAAAAAGAAGATTTTTCAAAAAAAGTAAACAGAAATTATACCGAAGAGCAGAATGATGTTAATTTATATAAAGATTTGATAGTTAGGATACAGGAAAACAGCTAAAGATCTTAATTTAATAAGCATAAATACCTACAACCTGGGAGAATTTAAAAATAAATACAAACAACCGTGGTATAATAATGAGTGTCAAAAAATAAAAAAATCATACAGAAATAAGTACAGACTCTGGAAACGAAATAATAAAGAAGAAGATCTGAAGCTATTTTTAAGTTTTAAGAAACAATATTTTAAAACATGCTTTGAGTTAAAAAAAACCTATGAAAACAAAATTAAGGAAAAACTATGTAATGTAAAGAATAGTAGTGAGTTCTGGAAAACCATTTTACTTTTCAAACAAAAAACCGAAAACAAAAGTAAGCAGATATCTATAAATGAATGGGCGGCATTTTTAGGTAGATGCTTTTTGCCTGCTGAACAAGCTGAAATAGAGATATTTTATGATGTTTGTAGACCTGACCTGGACCTGAGTTTTTGTATAAATGAACTGAACGATGGGATTCAGAAACTGAAAAACGGCAAAAGTCCCGGACCTGACGGTATTCTAAACGAATACATAAAGGTTCTTGGAGACGAATGGAGGGGGAAAATTCTAAGATTCTTTAATCATCTGTTTGACGGTGGAGAAATAGCTGGTGGTCTTGCAAATTCATTTTTCTCCATGCTGCACAAAAAAGGTGACCACAGAAATCCAGATAACTACCGGAGCATAGCACTGATGAACAATATTCTAAAACTTCTAACACAGATGTTGTCTACCAGAATTCTTGCTTGGTGCGAAAACAATAAAATTTTGATTGAATGTCAGAACGGCTTCCGACCCGGCAGAGGGTGCAGAGATAATGTGTTTTCTCTTTCAAGTATAATCAATCTGCACTTGATGAAAAAACGAAAAATCTACGCAGCTCTAGTGGACTATAAATCCGCATTCTTGGAAGTAAACCACGATCTCCTGTGGCGCAAGTTGTTCGACCAAGGCATTTCCTCTAAGATAATTTGTTTGTTTCGGAAAATATACTCCGAGGCTTATGTTCGGATAAGGGTTGAAGAACTTACTGAACCGATACAAGTCACCAAAGGCGTCTTACAAGGGGATTCTGCATCCCCTGTGCTGTTTTTGCTTTTCCTCAACGACATAGAGGATTATTTCAGAAGAAGAGGACATTGTGGTGTTTCATTGAACGAACGGTTGGATATCTTAATGCTATTATATTGTGACGACCTGATATTGTTTTCATCTGATAGGGTCGACCTCCAGCGGAAACTTGACTGTCTGCAGAACTACTGTGAAGACAACCTTATGACTGTCAATATAAATAAAACTAAAGTAGTTGTTTTTCGGCAGGGAGGCCGACTATCGAGATTGGATCAGTTTTATTACAATAATCAAGAGCTCGAGATCAGTAACGAGTATAACTATCTTGGCGTTTTATTTTCCTCGCATGGAGTTTTTTACAAAGCTTCCGAACAAGCTCTTTCAAAAGGAAGATTAGCCGTATCAAATGTGAGAAAACTCATGTGCAGATCTAAAATGGACTCATGGGAATCAAGAATTCAGTTGTATACTTCAGTCGTCAAATCGACCACTTTATACGGGGCCGAGATTTGGGGTTTCCGCTATGGGGATGAAATTGAAAGGTGCCAGACCTATTTTTTTAAATCTGTATTTTGCTTACCCAAGAACACTCCAAATTACACCCTGAGACTGGAAATGGGAATAGTGAAGGTAACCTTTTATGTTTTCTATCAGATAATGGCTTGGTGGTGTTGTCTATTAACTATGTCAGAAGAACGATGGCCTAAAATTTGTTACAACCAACTAAAAAGATTTGATGAACGAAGCCAAAATAACTCCGTAAGATTTAACTGGGTGACACAACTGAGAACAGAACTCAGCAGAATGGGGTTCCTGCATGTCTGGGAGGCTCAAGATCCGCGTCTGGTCAGAGAGAGCTGGAACAGTATTTTTGACAATTATTATTCTGAGCTAATAGCGAACGACTGGGAAAAACTAAGAAACTCCTCTTACTACGATTTATATAAGCAGCTAAAGCCCTGTCAAAATATAACAGCTACACAAGATAAGTTCACATCCCAATACCTACTCATTAAGTCACCTATTGACCGGACTAGAGTAGCGGCTCAGATGAGACTGTGTGGCCGATTTATCAAATTTTACATAGGAGGCATAAGTTACCACTGGGACGGAGAAGAGCTGTGCTCTCTTTGTAATCTGCAAAACAAAGAAAATCTGCAGCACTTTCTTTTGGACTGTCCGCAATACAATCCCGTAAGAAATAAATTTCTGAACTCTATCATTGAGCGTCCTGGAGAAAAAATGAAAAATTTGCTGCTCGTCCAAAACAAAAAGGATTTAGACAGCATATATTTTTATGTCAAATCTGCGCTCAAAATTAGATGTTTTATAATACAAGAGTAGGTCACCACTCCAAGTTAAAATATTAATACAAAAAATATTAGTACAAAATACCTATATAAAATTGATCCTGCAAAATACCTATATATTACTATTATATTTATTTTGTGTGTGTTAATAATAATAAACTAGCATTATTGTAATGATCATTTCAGTTTATCACTTTCCTTTATATTTGAAATTTAGTCGGAAATTTTTTATCATAATATTTTCTATCGTTGGTAATTTGTTTTTTATTTTCAAGGTCTTATTTATGTTTGAAAATTTAATTGTATCACAATAGTTATAAGTATCTTATTGTCAATCCTCACTTTGTAACTATTATACAGGGTGCGGCGCGGTTATGTCCCATTTTGAATCGCCCAGTGTGAAGCCGCACTTCTAATTAGACAAGTTCAAACAAAGTTAGAAGATGCACAAACTACTAATTTTTTCGATTCAATTTAGCTCGGTTGTCAAAATAATTTTATCAAAGCAACAGAAAGCTTATTGCGTGGAGAGTTATTTTTCGAAAAATAAGTGTATCGTAGCAGTGCAGCGGGAGTTTCGTCGCGATCCCCGGATTTAGCTCCCTGTGATTTTTTCTTGTGGGTTTACCTAAAATCGAAAGTTTACAATGATCGTCCAAGAACACTTTAAGAGTTAAAACACAACATTTGCCGTGAAATAGGCCGTATACCTGTCGCAATGTTGGAAAAAGTAGAGCGAAACTTTAGAAATCGCCTTCAGCAGTGTATCGACAATGACGGTCGTCATTTGAATGGTGTACTCTTCAAACCTAGATAAAATCAAAACTTACATATTTCTAGATGATAATTCAACAATAAGCATCAGGTAAGACTGACAGCCTTTTTTTAATCGAATATTCAAAAAGGGACATTCCCGCGCCGCACCCTGTACAATAAATACAAATATTTTTTCTATCTATCTATCTATCTATCTACAATAACAATGACAACAAGAAAACAGCAATAGTAGCAACAACACTAGATACAATAACAATGACAACAAGAAAACAGCAATAGTAGCAACAACACTAGATACAATAACAATGACAACAAGAAAACAGCAATAGTAACAACAACACTAGCCACAATAACAATGAGTCTATCTGGGGACGTTAAACAGGGAGAAGACCGGTGTCTCGCTAGAGGACTATAAACAGAGAACGAACTAGCCGACCCTTACTAGCCAGGCTCGTTTCAAGTTTCCTAAGGCTTATAAATAAAAAAAAACCCAAGTTCTCAAAATGGTTGATCCCACATAAAAATATGAGGTTCAGGACGAGCCAACATTGAAATATAGTTGGCTAGAGACCATCATTCCCCCCTCGAGTTGTAGAAAAGCTGGTAACAACAACAACAACAACAACAAAAACATCAACCATATCAAAAACAACAAAACAGCAATAGTAAGAACAACACTAGATATAGTAACAATGACAAGAAAACAGCAAATGTAACAAAAACACTAGCCACAGTAACAATAACAAGAAAATAGCAAATGTAACAACAACACTAGCCACAATAACAATGACAAGATAACAGCAATGGTAACAAGAACACTAGCCACAATAACAATGACAACAAGAAAACAGCAATAACAACAACACTAGCCACAATAACAATGACAAAAAAAACAGCAATAACAACAACAATAGCCACAATAACAATGAGTCTAGCTGGGGACGTTAAAAAGGGAAAAGACCGGTGTCTCGCTAGAGGACTATAAACAGATTACGAACCAGCCAACCCATACAAGCCAGGCTCGTTTGCAGTTTCCTAAGGGTTTAATGGCTTATAAATATAAAAACCCAAGTTCTCAAAATGGTTGATCCCACATAAAAATATGAGGTTCAGGACGAGCCAACATTGAAATATAGTTGGCTAGAGACCATGATTCCCCCCTCGAGTTGTAGAAAAGCTGGTAACAACAACAACATCAACCATATCAAAAACAACAAAACAGCAATAGTAACAGAAACACTAGAAATAATAACAATGACAAGAAAACAGCAATAGTAACAAGAACGCTAGACACAATAACAATGACAACAAGAAAACAACTCCAACGAGTATATGATTAGGAGTAACCAGAAACCACAAGAGAGAACAGAACAAGTAAATGTAGAAATTGAAGGGATATGAAATTACAGAGGGAAATAGAAAACACTGAAAGATGAGGGAGGAGAGATACAAAAGGAACGTAGATAAGTAAGAGGAAAATTATAGGGAATATGATTTGAGAGAATAAGATTGTGCAAGGCGAACGTTAGTGAGAGATGAGAGCAAAAAGGTTGAAAGATATAGATAATGTAAACAGAAGGGCCTTGGAGAGGAGACTTAGGAGAATAGAGCAGAAGAGAGAGAGAGAGCTAAGGAGATATGGAGAAAATAAAATAAGGCTCCAAATAAATTAAGAAAAGTAAGAAAGTGCGGACAGAGAAAGAGAGAGAGAGAGAGAGAGAGAGAGAGAGGAGAGAGAGAGAGAGAGAGAGAGAGAGAGGGACAGAAATAAAATGAAGAGATATTATATTATGAAAAAAAGAAAATAAAACAACAAAAAAGAGAGAAACGTGAAAGAAAGATAGAGAGACCAAAAAAACAGATAGTGAGAAATAGGAAAGTGTGAGAGAGACAGACTCAATTAGCTTTGTAACACCAGATGGTATTGGCAGCACCTTATTTCAACAATAATTTACCACCATTCCTTATTGGTTCTAAACTGTTCACCATAATTTTCATTCACCATCTTCCATTTTCTTCTTCCAAAAGCACAATCTTCCATTTTCTCCCGGATAATAGTAGGCGACCACAAAAGGGAACCTAGACCTTCGACTTGGTACCTATATACATATATCTATTTAACTGACATCTTAGTGATGCTTGCCAGGCGACACAGTAATACATATTTTCAAACAATTTTATACATCTTTTTTTAATGATTTTTATACAGGTGGTGGTGGATAATTTTGTAAGATCCACGAACTGCTGCAATGATGATTTTTTCAGCCCCTGATTTGGGGAAATCAGATATAGACGATTTTTTCGGAACTCCATTGTGGCCGCTTACATTTCATAACATGGTTAGATTATTATTATTTTTTTTTTTTTTTTTTTTTTTTTTTTTTTTTTTTAAGTGGGGTTTAACGTCGCTTTCAACTGCCATGGTCATATCACGACGGGGGTTTTACCTCCATTCGCAGAAACCAAACCTGCTATACATTACCTCACCACTGAGTGGGGCGGGAAAAGCAGCGTCACGAGAATTAGAATTAAATGGTCACCATCCATCTTAACCTCGCTGGATGTGGCCTTAACTTCGGTCTGAAGGGATTACCGGTGTATTCACATGCCATCGACGCTGGCTATGGTTAATTAGTTAGTCGATAACGTTTTCTTTGGCCCGAGTGATTTGGCTTGAACACGGACGGTCTGTTCGAATTTCAGAGCAGTGATCATTTTCAGACTGTGATCATTTATTATTATTATTAAACATGTTTTATCAAGTTTTTTTTACAAATGACATAGAATATATTATAGAAACATTTCCGGGCCTACCCAGACTGGGTGAGGTTAATGTGGGTAGGTGGTACGATTCCCAGCGAATGGAGGGTAACATCCCCGTCCAGATCAGGACGTTAAAAGCAAATAGAATCGATGGTGTTAGGAAGGTCATCCAGCCATAAAAAACGTGCTCCATTCTACCAACCTCAACCATGAGGTTGAACAATGCCGACCCAAAAAGCAACATAAGCAAATATGGAATAAAGGCATCAAGGGAGATATATATAGAAATTGAAATTAATAAAACAAAACTTGATCAATTTTCTTTCCTTTCATGAATCTCGCTCTGATATTCTTCCAACCCTTTTCTCTTATCCTTCTCTTCATCCTGCTTATAGATTTTATTTTATTAACAAAATAATTTATATTTCACTTTGAACTGCTTTAAACAAAGAGTTGCCAACTTACTCAGTATACACGAATCAAACACTCTTGTCGTTTGTTAATTAAACATTTAAGGAAAGAATGAACTTTGTTGAAATTATTTCAGCAGCATCTTTGGAGACAGCTCTTATGAGTACATATATGGCGACGGATAATTAAACATTATCCGTGTATCCCTTAGAATTATTATGCTAACTTAGTTCTTGAATCTACTTCTTCTTTCTGTAATGTTTCTTGAATAAATTAACAAGAGAAGATGGAACGCTATCTCGTACACTAAACAATTATAAGTATCATCAATTCATCATCATTGGGTGGCATCATCGTGAACAATGTTAGCCAGACAGTGGAGGAATGACTCAATACTTCTACCACTGTTTAACAAGGAGGCCAATAATTGACAAGGGCCCCCAGAACCAAGCTAATGCTGGTTTATACTACTCCCTGTTTATCTGTTTATAGTCCCCCAGCTAGACTTCTGGTCTACTCCCTGTTTATAGTCCCCCAGCTAGACTACTAGTCTACTCCCTGTTTATAGTCCCCCAGCTAGACTACTGGTCTACTCCCTGTTTATAGTCCCCCAGCTAGACTACTGGTCTACTCCCTGTTTATAGTCCCCCAGCTAGACTTCTGGTCTACTCCCTGTTTATAGTCCCCAGCTAGACTTCTGGTCTACTCCCTGTTTATAGTCCCCCAGCTAGACTACTGGTCTACTCCCTGTTTATAGTCCCCCAGCTAGACTGCTGGTCTACTCCCTGTTTATAGTTCCCCAGCCAGACTACTGGTCTCCTCCCTGTTTATAGTTCCCCAGTTAGACCATTATAGATATATATGAATAAATAAATGTGTATCTTTGTGTTATTATATCACAATTTTAGTGGGTAGCGCAGAACTATAGAACTTTTCCATATCTTTAATATCCGAATATCTTATTTTTGCCTGCCTATCATTCCGCCGCTGGTCGCCGCTAACATTAAAGCAGCTCCTCATTTTTCCTCACGAGGTATGAGTGGACTCCGATAGATATATAAATTACATTAATATATGCAGGACTTAACAAGAAGACAAAGTTATTTATTACCTAGGTCAATCTCCTCCATCCAACGCTTACAACTCATCTATTAATCTTTCTTCTCTTCATAAAACGCACCCTCCGCTTGCTTTGCGAATACCAATCATGTCCTTCCTCATCACAGAGTGCTAAGACCTTATCTGACCCATCATCTCAAGGTCAAAGGTCATAAGAGGTCACACTTATTGGAAAATATCTCTTTGGAACTTTCAAATTTTTCCTCTCGTCCTCTTTCTTTTTCTTCCCCCACTCTCCTATTTTCACTTTCCCAGCTTTCTCTGTCATTTTCACAATCAAGTCTCTGTCCTTCATTTAATTTTCTCTTATTACGTCTCCCCCTGTCTCATTCTCTCGCCTTTTTGCTCCCCCCTCTATTCCTCTCACCTTGCTCCTCTCGCCTTCTCTCGCCTCCTCCCTTCTCCTCTTCCCGCCTTCCCCCACTCTGTTTCTCTCGCCTTCCGCCCTTCTCCTCCTCTCGCTTTCCTTTCCCCTTTCCCCTCTTCCTCTCGCCTTCCTCCCCTCTCCTCCTCTCGTCTTCCTCCCCCCTCTTTCTCTCGCCTTCCTCTCCTCTCTTTCTCTCGCCTTCCTCTCCTCTCTTTCTCTCGCCTTCCTCCCCTCTCTTTCTCTCGACTTCCTCCCCTCTCCTCCTCTCGCTTTCCTTCCCTCTCTTCCTCTCGCCTTCCTCCAATCTCTTTCTCTCTCCTTCCTCCAATCTCTTCCTCTCGTCTTCATCCCCTCTCTTTCTCTCGTCTTCCTCCAATCTCTTCCTCTTGTCTTCCTCCCCTCTCTTCCTCTCGGCTTCCTCCCCTCTCCTTCCTCCAATCTCTTCCTCTCTCCTTCCTCCAATCTCTTCCTCTCGGCTTCCTCCCCTCTCCTTCCTCCAATCTCTTCCTCTCTCCTTCCTCCAATCTCTTCCTCTCGTCTTCCTCCAATCTCTTTCTCTCGCCTTCCTCCCCTCTCCTTCTCTCGCCTTCCTCCAATCTCTTCCTCTCGCCTTCCTCCCCTCTCTTCCTCTTGCCTTCCTCCCCTCTCCTTCCTCCAATCTCTTCCTCTCTCCTTCCTCCAATCTCTTCCTCTCGGCTTCCTCCCCTCTCCTTCCTCCAATCTCTTCCTCTCTCCTTCCTCCAATCTCTTCCTCTCGTCTTCCTCCAATCTCTTTCTCTCGCCTTCCTCCTCCCTCTCCTCCTCTCGCCTTCCTCCCCTCTCTTCCTCTCTGCCTTCCTCCCCTCTCTTCCTCTTGCCTTCCTCCCCTCTCCTTCCTCCAATCTCTTCCTCTCGCCTTCCTCCCCTCTCTTCCTCTTGCCTTCCTCCCCTCTCCTTCCTCCAATCTCTTCCTCTCGCCTTCCTCCCCTCTCTTCCTCTTGCTTTCCTCCCCTCTCCTTCCTCCAATCTCTTCCTCTCTCCTTCCTCCAATCTCTTCCTCTCGTCTTCCTCCCCTCTCTTTCTCTCGACTTCCTCCCCTCTCCTCCTCTCGCTTTCCTTCCCTCTCTTCCTCTCGCCTTCCTCCAATCTCTTTCTCTCTCCTTCCTCCAATCTCTTCCTCTCGTCTTCATCCCCTCTCTTTCTCTCGTCTTCCTCCAATCTCTTCCTCTTGTCTTCCTCCCCTCTCTTCCTCTCGGCTTCCTCCCCTCTCCTTCCTCCAATCTCTTCCTCTCTCCTTCCTCCAATCTCTTCCTCTCGGCTTCCTCCCCTCTCCTTCCTCCAATCTCTTCCTCTCTCCTTCCTCCAATCTCTTCCTCTCGTCTTCCTCCAATCTCTTTCTCTCGCCTTCCTCCCCTCTCCTTCTCTCGCCTTCCTCCAATCTCTTCCTCTCGCCTTCCTCCCCTCTCTTCCTCTTGCCTTCCTCCCCTCTCCTTCCTCCAATCTCTTCCTCTCGCCTTCCTCCCCTCTCTTCCTCTTGCCTTCCTCCCCTCTCCTTCCTCCAATCTCTTCCTCTCTCCTTCCTCCAATCTCTTCCTCTCGGCTTCCTCCCCTCTCCTTCCTCCAATCTCTTCCTCTCTCCTTCCTCCAATCTCTTCCTCTCGTCTTCCTCCAATCTCTTTCTCTCGCCTTCCTCCCCTCTCCTCCTCTCGCCTTCCTCCCCTCTCTTCCTCTCGCCTTCCTCCCCTCTCTCTCCTCTTGCCTTCCTCCCCTCTCCTTCCTCCAATCTCTTCCTCTCGCCTTCCTCCCCTCTCTTCCTCTTGCCTTCCTCCCCTCTCCTTCCTCCAATCTCTTCCTCTCGCCTTCCTCCCCTCTCTTCCTCTTGCTTTCCTCCCCTCTCCTTCCTCCAATCTCTTCCTCTCTCCTTCCTCCAATCTCTTCCTCTCGTCTTCCTCCAATCTCTTTCTCTCGCCTTCCTCCCCTCTCCTTCTCTCACCTTCCTCCAATCTCTTCCTCTCGTCTTCCTCCAATCTCTTTCTCTCGCCTTCCTCCCCTCTCCTTCTCTCACCTTCCTCCAATCTCTTTCTCTCGCCTTCCTCCCCTCTCTTCCTCTCGCCTTCCTCCCTCTCTTCCTCTCGCCTTCCTCCCCTCTCTTCCTCTCGCCTTCCTCCCCTTTCTTCCTCTCGCCTTCCTCCCCTCTCTTCCTCTCGCCTTCCTCCCCTCTCTTCCTCTCGCCTTCCTCCCCTCTCTTCCTCTCGCCTTCCTCCCCTCTCTTCCTCTCGCCTTCCTCTCCTCTCTTCCTCTCGCCTTCCTCCCCTCTCTTCCTCTCGCCTTCCTCCCCTCTCTTCCTCTCGCCTTCCTCCCCTCTCTTCCTCTCGCCTTCCTCCCCTCTCTTCCTCTCGCCTTCCTCCCCTCTCTTCCTCTCGCCTTCCTCCCCTCTCTTCCTCTCGCCTTCCTCCAATCTCTTCCTCTCGCCTTCCTCCAATCTCTTCCTCTCGCCTACCTCCAATCTCTTCCTCTCGCCTTCCTCCCCTCTCTTCCTCTCGCCTTCCTCCCCTCTCTTCCTCTCGCCTTCCTCCAATCTCTTCCTCTCGCCTTCCTCCCCTCTCTTCCTCTCGCCTCCTCCCCTCTCTTCCTCTCGCCTCCTCCAATCTCTTCCTCCCACTTTCCTCCAATCTCCTTCCTCTCGCCTTCCTCCAATCTCTTCCTCTCACTTTCCTCCAATCTCTTCCTCTCGCCTTCCTCCAATCTCTTCCTCTCACCTTCCTCCCCTCTCTTCCTCTCGCTTTCCTCCCCTCTCCTTCTCTCGACTTCCTCCCCTCTCTTCCTCTCGCCTTCCTCCAATCTCTTCCTCTCTCCTTCCTCCAATCTCTTCCTCTCTCCTTCCTCCAATCTCTTCCTCTCTCCTTCCTCCAATCTCTTCCTCTCTCCTTCCTCCCCTCTCCTCCTTCCTCCAATTTCTTCCTCACGCCTTCCTCCCCTCTCCTTCTCTCGACTTCCTCCCCTCTCTTCCTCTCGACTTCCTCCCCTCTCTTCCTCTCACTTTCCTCCAATCTCTTTCTCTCGTCTTCCTTCCCCCTCTCTTCCTCTCGCCTTCCTCCCCTCTCTTCCTCTCGCCTTCCTCCCCTCTCTTCCTCTCGCCTTCCTCCCCTCTCCTTCTCTCGGCTTCCTCCCCTCTCCTTCTCTCGCCTTCCTCCCCTCTCTTCCTCTCGCCTTCCTCCCCTCTCTTCCTCTCGCCTTCCTCCCCTCTCTTCCTCTCGCCTTCCTCCCCTCTCTCCCTCTCTTCCTCTCGCCTTCCTCCCCTCTCTTTCTCTGGCTTTCCTGCCCTCTCTCCTTCCCCCCCTCTCTCCTTCCCCCCTCTCTATTCCCCTCCCACCATTTCGTTCCTCCTTATCAATTTCTATTGCTCTCTCCCTCAACTCTCTTGGGACCTTCGTTTGACTCTACATTTGAGAAAATAATGGAGAAGATTGGAAACATGGAATGGCCCTTTTTCAGCGTGAAATGTATGGAGGAAATTTCCTCCATGTCCTTATAGACTCCTCGTTTGTCCTCAGAGTAGGTACTATATACAATGATGTTATGGATATACAGTATGTCTCAGAAGTCCTGGCAATGGTCTCATAACTTTTGAATGGGTACGAATTTTTGGATTCTGTTTGTTTCTAAGGATAGGAAGTGCCCTATGGCCGATGCACTGGTGATGTCAAAATCCAGGTTCGAACCCCGGAAGTGGCACTTTTTTGATAAAAATGGCCATTTCTTGAGAAATTTAAATGAGAAGGTATTTTTTTAATTTCATATTATTAATTAACAGGTAAAAATACTGCATTCCTCAAAAAATAAATTTTCTATCACTATCAGTGGGGGAGCTATGGTGGTTTCAAACTTAAAAATCTGGTTTTTTGAGACACCCTGTAGCTTTGGTACCGCGGGACTCAATACAGTCCTCAATGATTTAAAATGACGAAAAAAGTGTCTTGGAAGTACTGAAATGGTAAAAAGTCCGATATTTCACCTCCATCAGTGCCGGAGGGTTGGATAACAATGACCTATTTTCATGACAATAATCAATTTTTATTAGTTGCAATGTCTTGAAGTGAAAAAGGGTTCGATAACAACTTTAGTTTGTGAACAATTGTTAGAATGATATTGATAGATAGATATTGATTAGTTAGTACAAATAGATATTGATTAGTTGAGTAAAATGTGTAGGTACCTACCTACTACATTATTGTTTTCAAACTTCAACTCTTAGCTAAGTGAAGAGAAACAGATTTTCTTTTCATTACTGAATCTAGAAAGGGACACATTGGAGAAGAAACTCATTGCAATGCCATGAGGATCGAAGAGAGTAAACTTTTAAATCAAATAAATATTTAAGTAGGTACCTACCTAGGTTCAGGAGGTGAACTAATTTTGAACCTGCATGGTCCTGAATCAGGTTGACTCAAATCCATGATACATAGGTTATTAAGAAATAAACAGGTAGGTAACTAATATGAATGTGGATAATTAGATATCTAGTTAATAGATAAATAAATCTGTTTCTCTTCACTTAGCTAAGAGTTGAAGTTTGAAAACAATAATGTAGTAGGTAGGTACCTACACATTTTACTCAACTAATCAATATCTATTTGTTGTTGTTGTTGTCGTTATTCTAACAATTTTTCACAAACTAAAGTTGTTATCGAACCCTTTTTCACTTCAAGACAGTGCAACTAATAAAAATTGATTATTGTCATGAAAATAGGTCATTGTTATCCAACCCTCCGACACTGATGGAGGTAAAATATCGGACTTTTTATCATTTCAGTACTTTCAAGACACTATTTTCGTCATTTTAAATCATTGAGGACTGTATTGAGTCCCGCGGTACCAAAGCTACAAGGTGTCTCAAAAAACCAGATTTTTAAGTTTGAAACCACCATAGCTCCGCCACTGATAGTGATAGAAAATTTATTTTTTGAGGAATGCAGTATTTTTACCTGTTAATTAATAATAGAAATTAAAAAAATACCTTCTCATTTAAATTTCTCAAGAAATGGCCATTTTTATCAAAAAAGTGCCACTTCCGGGGTTCGAACCTAGATTTTGACATCACCAGTGCATCGGCCATAGGGCACTTCCTATCCTTAGAAACAAACAGAATCCAAAAATTCGTACCCATTCAAAAGTTATGAGGCCATTGCCAGGACTTCTAAGACATACTGTATATAAAATAAAATCTAAAAACTTGGAACCCCAATGGAAATCTATAATAGGTTTTTTTGGGAGTTGGAAATGCCTTTTTGTATTTTGAGTGTTTCACGGCCTTTTTTATTTCGTAGGCATGAAATAGGATCTACAGTAGACGCTTGTGATCTGTGTTGTAGCCTGCCAATCCCGTAGTATGACTCTCCTCTGATAGGCGAGAAGTAATATAATACTTTTCATTCGGAAGCTGGGTATCCCTCACAAACAACTGTAGCCAAATTTTTAATACAAAGTTTTGTCGGCGCGGGGGTTCTAACCCGCGACCTTCCGCATGGCAAGCGAGTGCTTAACCACTGAGCTATTCGTGCGCTGGACGGACAGTGTTGAAATAATAATTTTGGCTTTCGTTTGCTGATAGTCGAAACAAAACACTCCACACTTGTACTTATTCAAGATGGAGGTCAAAATTTATACCTCAGTTTAGTTGGGTTTAACACGTCCCATGCGTATGGAATTTTGGGAGTTCTTCACCAGTGCGTAGGACGCCCATCGGCGTCATTTTGAGTTCTTCCTCTGTGCGTATCAACTTTTTAGGGTTCCTTCCCCTGTGCGGAGACATTTTTTTTTTTTTTTTTTTTTGATTTTTGAGTCGAAACCTCAAAAATATGTTTTTTATGCAAAAAAAAAACATATTTTCGGGTTTTCCGCGGAAAATAAGAAAAGACGCATACGTGGCGTCCGACGCACACGGGAAGGAAATTTGTCTTTTACTACCACAAAATATAATAATATCTTAAAAACAGTTAGTTCATTGTTTCATCTGAAAATGAAATGTAAATAGATTTTTATACCAATACCAGTTTTTATCATAGGAATCCAACACCTGTTTAGAGCAAAAAGGATTCCTCTGATAAAACTAGGTAGGTATCTAATGTAGGTAAAACTCACAAAATTATAACTAAAAATAGTAGGTACATAATTAATTATTCACAAAAAAAAATTATATTATCGATCAAGCTACTGAGGTCGGTAACAATGACGACCTGATTTTATTCGGATTTGTAACAAATGCCTGTTTAAAGGATGCCTTATTAAAATAGAGAGGTTAGTCTGATGGCACGGATATTCAGAACTATTACCTGCTGATGAGAGCAAAAAAGCTCGAAACAGCTGTCCAGGTATGTTCTGATGTTCATATATATATATATTTTTTTTTTTTAAGATGAGTGTTTCACAGCCTTTTTTTATTTCGTAGCCATGAAACAGGAGCTACTGTAGACGCTTGTGGTCTGTGTTGTAGCCTGCCCATCCCGTAGTATGCCTCCCCTCTGATGGGCGAGAAGTGACACAATACTTCATATTTAGGTGCTGGGTCAACACGATACTTAACCACTGAGCTAATCGTGCGCTGTACATCTAGTATAACTTCTCACTTTTCTGTTTATACTGATGCCATCTTCTCCTTGTGGTTCCAGATGGAGGGGCTGGTGCAGGAAATGCAGGATCCAAACTCAAAGCGTGGAGTCCCCGTCAAGAGTCAGAAACAATACTTCACTCCTTCTTATCCTTCCGTCTTCACAGGTAAGACTGAACTGGAGTAAACACTCCATAGAAATTGGAGCAGACTCCATATAAACTGGAGATCAAGAATCAGAAACAATACTTCACTCCTTCTTATCCTTCCGTCTTCAGAGGTAAGACTAAACTGGAGTGAACACTCCATATAAACAGGAGCAGACTCCATATAAACTGGAGTGAAAACTCCATCAAGAGACAGAAACAATACTTCACTCCTTCTTATCCTTCCGTCTTCACAGGTAAGACTGATCTGGAGTAAATACTCCATATAAACTGGAGCAGACTCCATTCAAACTGGAGATCAAGAGTCAGAAACAATACTTCACTCCTTCTTATCCTTCCGTCTTCACAGGTAAGACTGAACTGGAGTAAATACTCCATAAAGACTGGAGCAGACTCCATATAAACTGGAGATCAAGGGTCAGAAACAATACTTCACTCCTTCTTATCCGTCCGTCTTCACAGGTAAGACTAAACTGGAGTGAACGCTCCATATAAACTGGAGCAGACTCCATTCAAACTGGAGATCAAGAGTCAGAAACAATATTTCCCTCCTTCTTATCCGTTCACGCATTTTCTTGTGTCTTTCAGTTTTTCTCTAATTCATTCAAATAAATAATAAGCACTAGTAAAAATGGAAGAAAATGTGTGGCAGTTCACTTGACAAATTAATGACTTTAAAAACTAATTCAGTTTCTTTACGGTGTAGTCACTGTGGCAGAGCGAGTTAGCGCGCTAGGCATTGCACACATGGTGACCTGGGTTCGATTCCCAGCGGGGGAGGATTTTTTCTGCTCTGTACTTGGATGTTCGGGGTCCACTCATACCTCGTGAGGAAAAATGAGTAGTTACTTGTATGAGTAACGACCAGTGGCGGCATTAACAGAGTAAAAAGAAATTAATGTAATAGAATAATTCGAAATGTAAAGGAGGCTCTTAGTAATGCTGCGCTACCCACAAAAATTGTGAAGAGGCCTTTTGCTTCACCACAAAGAAATTCGTACAATACAGTTTCTTCATATTTCAAATTCTGGTTACGGACCAGAATTTGAAATATGAAGTATGAAGTACTGAAGTATGAAATGTAAAGTGCTTTATGTAATAGGCCCCAGGTTCAAACCTTGCGTATTTTTGATATCAATCACATCAAGTTATTTTTTCTCAATGTGCTGGAAACTCACAAATCACTCAAATTAACCTCACTCAGTCTGAGTGGGGCTGTTAATAGCCAGCATCACGAGGGTTTGAATTTCAATGATTACCCATTCAAGTCCTAACCTTGTTAGACCTTGATTAATTGTTGTGATCGATCAATAACTGCGGTGCATTCTACCGACTTCCACATTACGCGTCCGCTGCTTCAACAATCGGGCTATTTATTTTTTGAGATGAGTGTTTCACAGCCTTTTTTATTTCGTAGCCATGAAACAGGAGCTACTGTAGACGCTTGTGGTCTGTGTTGTAGCCTGATGCCAGCCCGTATAGTATGCCTCCCCTCTGATCGGCCAGAAGTGACACAATACTTCCCTGGGTGCTGGGTCAACAAGAGCACACCTTACAAACAACTGTGACCAAATTTTGAATACAATTTTTTTTTTCGAACCCGGGACCTTCCGCATCGCAAGCAAGTGCTTAACCACTGAGCTATTCGTGCGCTACTGAGGTTGCTGTGTGGCATTAAGAGCTTAAAATATGTTCTATCTACGAGATCTCATTACAAGGAAAGTTGGGAGAAAACAAATTAAAAGCTATCCACGTCGGAGTTGCTTAACAGCGAGGGAGAATTACAGGAACTTTTGCAGAAACCGCTCAGACCGCCACTGAAAACCGCCAGAAGTTTTTATAGTTCAAACTGTAAGTCTTTCTGTCTTCGTCTTTCTCTCTCTCTCTCTCTATATCTCTCTCTCTCTCTCTCTCTCTCTCTCTCTCTCTTTCTCTCTCTACCTCTCTCTTTCTCTTTTTTCCTATCACTCTAATTCCTCTCTCTTTTTCTGTCCCACTTTTCTTCTCTTGTCTCTGTCTTTCTCTTTTTCCCTATCCCTCTCTCTCTCTATCGTTCCCTTTTTCCCTCTCTCTCTCTCTATCGTTCCCTTTTTCCCTCACACTCTCTCTCTCTCTGTCTCACTCTCGTTCTCTTTTTCCATTCTCTCTCTCTCTCTCTTTCTACCTCTCTCTTTCTCTTTTTTCCTATCACTCTAATTTCTCTCTCTTTTTCTGTTACACTTTGCTTTTCTGGGTCTCTGATATTCTCTTTTTCCCTATCCCTCTCTCTCTATCGTTCCCTTTTTCCCTCACACTCTCTCTCTCTGTCTCTCTCTCACTCTCTTTATGTCTCTCTCTCTCTTTCCTCTCTCTCTCTCTCCTCTCTCCTTTCTCCTCTCCTCTCTCCTCCTCTCTCCCTCTCTCTCTTCTCTTTTTCCTATCACTCTAATTCCTCTCTCTTTTTCTGTCCCACTTTGCTTCTCTGTGTCTCTGTCTTTTTCTTTTTTCCCTATCCCTCTCTCTCTATCGTTCTCTTTTTCCCTCTCTCTCTCTCTATCGTTCCCTTTTTCCCTCACACTCTCTCTCTCTCTCTGTCCTCTCTCTCACTCTCTTTCTTTCTCTCTCTCTCTTTCTCACTTTTTCTCTCTTCTCTCTCTTCTCTCTCTCTCTCTCTCTCTCTCTCTCTCTCTCTCTTTCTACCTCTCTCTTTCTCTTTTTTCCTCTCACTCTAATTTCTCTCTCTTTTTCTGTCCCACTTTGCTTCTCTGTGTCTCTGTCTTTTATCTTTTTCCCTATCCCTCTCTCTATATTGTTCTCTTTCTCTCTCTCTCTCTCTCTCTCTCTCTCTCTCTCTCTCTCTCTCTCTCTTTCTCTCTCTCTCTCTTTCTACCTCTCTCTTTCTCTTTTTTCCTATCACTCTAATTCCTCTCTCTTTTCTGTCCCACTTTGCTTCTCTGTGTCTCTGTCTTTTTCTTTTTCCCTATCCCTCTCTCTCTATCGTTCTCTTTTTCCCTCTCCTCTCTCTATCGTTCCCTTTTTCCCTCACACTCTCTCTCTCTCTCTGTCTCTCTCTCCACTCTCTTTCTTTCTCTCTCTCTCTTTCTCACTTTTTCTCTCTTTCTCTCTCTTTCTCTCTCTCTCTCTCTCTCTCTCTCTCTCTTTCTACCTCTCTCTTTCTCTTTTTTTCCTCTCACTCTAATTTCTCTCTCTTTTTCTGTCCCACTTTGCTTCTCTGTGTCTCTGTCTTTTATCTTTTTCCCTATCCCTCTCTCTATATTGTTCTCTTTCTCTCTCTCTCTCTCTCTCTCTCTCTCTCTCTCTCTCTCTCTCTCTCTTCTCTCTCTCTCTCTTTCTACCTCTCTCTTTCTCTTTTTTCCTATCACTCTAATTCCTCTCTCTTTTTCTGTCCCACTTTGCTTCTCTGTGTCTCTGTCATTCTCTTTTTCCCTGTCCCTCTCTCTCTATCGTTCCCTTTTTCCCTCACACTCTCTCTGTCTCTCTCTCACTCTCGTTCTCTTTTTCCATTTCTCTCTCTCTCTCTCTGCCTCCCTCTTTCTCTTTTTTCCTATCACTCTAATTCCTCTCTCTTTTTCTGTCCCACTTTGTTTCTCTGTGTCTCTGTTTTTTCTCTTTTTCCCTATCCCTCTCTCTCTATCGTTCCCTTTTTCCCTCACACTCTCTCTGTCTCTCTCTCACTCTCGTTCTCTTTTTCCATTTCTCTCTCTCTCTCTCTGCCTCCCTCTTTCTCTTTTTTCCTATCACTCTAATTCCTCTCTCTTTTTCTGTCCCACTTTGCTTCTCTGTGTCTCTGTCTTTCTCTTTTTCCCTATCCCTCTCTCTCTATCGTTCCCTTTTTCCCTCAACACACTCTCTCTCTCTCTCTCTATCTCTTTTTACTATTCATTATTATTCAACAATTTAGATCAATCTTTATTTACAATTTTTTATATACAGGTAAAAGGTATAATTAATTAAATAAAAACAAAGTTTGATGAAGGGTGGTGATAATGCCTTTGGCATTCTCTTCATTCTCATTCTTTTTCCATTTCTCTCTCTCTCTCTCTCTGTCGTTCTCTTTTTCACTCTCTCTCTCTCTTTCTCTTCTCTCTCTATCTTTTCCCTCTTTCTGTCTATCCTTTTTGTCCCTCTCTCTAATATCTTTCTCCTACTCTCTTCCTTTCTATTCCTCTCCATGCATAATTTATAAATCTTCCAAAATTACCTCTGGCGATATCTCCATCTCTTTCCAATCCCCCCATCTCTTATATCATCTACCTATCTCTCTCTCTCCCTACCTCTCTCTCTCTCTCTCTCTCTCTCTCTCTCTCTCTCTCTCTCTCTCTCTCATTTTCCTATCATACTCTCTGATCTGTACTTTTCCAGGGAGGTTTATTATGGTAATAGAATGTAGTGTAATGAGATATTAATGAGACGAGATTGGCCATCTTGAACTAGATATTTTCATTTATGTAGTTGGAAATATGTACATATATTTTGTTCTTATAATATATTATGTTAAAAGTTATAAAAAAGTTATCATATTTGTGTGAATCACCTTCGTGATATCACAACTACTGAAACTAGCTTCACTAAATCTACGCTGAAACCGAGAATTGAACCACCGACCTCCAGGTTACAAGTCCGCCGCCTTATCGATCAAGTCACTGAAGTCGGTTAATATATTATGTATACGTACATATGTACATAGTACAACGTACATACCTAGATCACCTATAGGTTCAACCTAGTTCTCACTGGCATTATTATTATTATTATAGTAAGCTTTATTAGGTAGAAGAAAAAATATATACATATAGCAAATAGAATGAAATTATGTATAAAGAAAAACAATTAGATTAAGCAAAGATACAGGAGCAAAAAAAAAAGAGAATGAAGTTAATGTCCTACCTAAAGGGCGGGGTTATATTGCCTGTGTCAATCTCTTCCACCCAACCCTTGACATCATCATGGTCTCTGGCTGAGGGACGGTAAGTAGGGGGAAAGTCCATAGTGTCTCGCAGAAAGGACTATAAATAGAATCCCTAACGAGTCCTAGCTTGCAGTTTTCTCCGAAGTTTAAATAGCTTTAAAAAATGTAGAAAAAGCTCAAGTTCTCTCGCTGGCTGATCACATTTGTGGTTCAGGACCAGCGAACTTCCTGATGTTGGGTGGAAACCATCACTCCCCGATACCCCAGATGTAGTCATAGCCTTGCTTGTTACATTGTTACAACAACAACATTAATAACAACAACAACAACAACAACAATATTGATCAAAATGTTAATACTAATAATAAATAAATAATAATAAATTATTATTATTATTTATTATTATTATCAAAATGTTAATACTGTAACGAGTTTCTATACTTCCTGCTCAATCATCATAAAAAAGATCCCCCACATAAAATTTAATCTGATATGAGATTAATGAGGAAGGATGAAAATTTGGGAATTGAAATTTTGGGAGTGACAAAATAACAATCTGATGACGCCATTAACCCCAGTGTGATCTCTTGTGACGGATGCTGTGAGAAGTATAAAAAAACTATGGTATTTGTTTTTTCACTTCCTCTATTTTGCAATGCTACCTTTACTACTTACTCAACCCTACGTTGGGGGCAACAGCACACTGCTTCACGAAATCGCAGTTAAATGAAATTAACCATAGCTTTATACTTACCTGTACTACTGCTCTGATGCAAAATATTTGTATATTTGTCTCAAAAATATACATTTCTTCGATTGCTTTCGGGATTTCAATAATGTAATTTTATAAAGGTATAATTTCAGAAAATCAGAATATTTTTTTTTTTTAATTAACTCAAAGCTAATTTTATTGGTCGAAGTTCGCTTAACTTTGGTCCAATTGTATGATACAAACTTTGAGAATCATGCAGCAAAAATCATTTCCTGTCAAAACTTTGAATGTTTTTTTTTTCAATGCTCATTTTTTTTTTCGCCTGGTTACCATCTGATCCAGTAAATAATTAATCTCACGACAATTATCTGATCAAGTAAATAATTATTCTCACGACAATCATTTGACCGTGTAAAAAAATATTCTCACGCCTTTCAAAACTCAGTACCTCTGTAAAAATTATTATTATTATTTTACATAAGAAATAAAAAAAACTAAAAAAATGTCCAATTCCAATCAATTATCATTAATACTTGACAGATTTCATACAATAAAAACTTGAGTAAAATCTTGCAAGTTCATATATTTGGTTACAGAATGGGTTAATTTCATCGTGTTTTATGTGTAAAATATTTCCCTCATATCCTTGATGCTCTGCCTCCAGTCTTCCTTCCCTGCTAATTTTTCTGGCTCTCTCTCTTTCTTTCCCTCTTTATTTCTCTCCATCTCTCCTCCTCTTCCTCCTTCTCTTTGTCTTTTTTTATCTCCCTCTCTCTCTCTCTCTCTCTCTCTCTCTCTCTCTCTCTCTCTCTCTCTCTCTCACTCTCTCCTACTCTTTCTCCTTTTCTTTGTCTTTTTCCATCCAACTGAAGAGAGACTTGGACTTTAAGATCTCAGAGAGAAACAAAGAGAGAAAGTAATGCTCTTAAATTTCCGAGGCAAATCTTCTCTCAAGTCGTTCTCTTTTAATTTCTCTTCCTCTTTCTCTTTCTCGTTCTCTTCCTCTTCCTCTTATTCTCTTCCATATCCTCTTCTCCTTCTCTATCTACTCTCCCTCTCCCACACTCTACCCCCTTCTCTCCCTCTCAACTTCTCTCCATCCCCCTCCACTTCTCCTCCCTTATCTCCTCTCCCTCCTCCACCTCCTCGTCTCCTTCCCCTAGCTCCTCTTCCTCCCCCCTCTTTTTCTACTCCTCTATCTCCTCTCCCTCCCCCTGCTCTTCTCCTCCCTTACCTCTTCTCCCTCCTCTTCCTCTCCCTTCCTTCTCTACTTCGTCCCCCTCCTCTTCTCCTCCCTTACCTCTTCTCCCTCCTCCTTCACCTCCTCTATTCTTTTGTTTTCGCCACCAGAAGGCAATTGTAAAGACTCTCTCTGTGTGGAGGCACTTAAGGGCCCTCCTTTTGATACTTTTCCGTGGAGGGTGAAAAAGGATTTAGAAAATATGAGACCTACTCCATGGTAAACACCGTTTTCTGTGTAGGCTGATCTTATACATATGTACCTATATATATGCTACATGTGCGACATTATGTATGTACCATTATACCATGTGCAAGTGCATAGTTGAAAATATAATAGTTTTGAAAACGATATTAACAATTGGACAGTTTATTTCTCGAAATTTCTTGACTTTCATCTGATTTTATTTCTTCGGGCTGAATTGTGAAACAGGATTAGATTTGATCGAAGTGGACAATGTCAACTGACTATCGTTGTTGTGATGGGTTGAAATTTCCTCTACAGAGCGAGTTAAGGGATTCGCTGGGAATCATACCAGCTACCCACATTATACAGCCTGGGTAGCGCCGGAAATGCCAGCCGCACGTGTTTGAATGAAACAATTTTTTTTTTGAAAAGTCTGCTCCAACCCGGGATCAAACTCGGGATCTCTGAATCAGGGACAGTAGTCACAATAAGTACTGTCACCATGAGTGAAGTTTCTTTTTTATATAGAAGTATGTATGTAGAAAATAAAGGTTTTCATATCTGTCTTAAAAACTCTCATGATATCACAACTACATCACAAACTCGTTTTACTAAATCCTCGCTGAAACCAGGACTTGAGCCACCGACCTCCAGGTTACAAGTCCGCCGCCTTATCGATCAAGCTACTGAGGTTGGTATAGAAGTATGTTAGACCATACAAGAGTATTTACAATACAAAATAATTGTAATTTTTTTTTATTATACATATAACTAAACTAGCGGGCTGTCGCCCGCTTTGCGGGCCGAGGCATGGCCGTGAAAGCAAAAAGTCCTTTTTCGCCAATGGCAGTTGTTGTAGTGGGAATTTCGAAAAATCCACATCTAGACACGTCTTATTGCACATCTACACTATATGACAAAGCTACCTACCAAATTTCAGCTTCCTAGGACTTACCAGTTCGGAGAAACAGTGATGATCAGTCAGTCAGTCAGTGACTTTGACATTTATATTAAGATTATTTATATTGACCTTAAATTTTTAATTGTTTGTAAACTGTAACTAATTTTGTTTTGTTATCCGACCTCAGTAGCTTGATCGATAAGGCGGTGGACTTTTAACCTGGAGGTCGGTGGTTCAAGTCCCAGTTTCAGCGTATAGATTTAGTAAAGCGAGTTTGAGTAGTTGTGATATCACGAAAGTGATTAACACAAATATGATAACTTTAATTTTGTTTTGTTTTTTTTCCTCACATGCATTGTTAACATACATAAGTAGCTATTACAAACAATTAAAATGTTAAATAAATTTAAAAAATAAATAAATGATTTACTTCCTTCACTAACTTCATGTCTCCCTCTCTGTATTTCAGGCTGCGACCTTGTTGATTGGTTAATGGACAGACTTTGCTTGAAGCCCACTGAGCGAGGTAAGATTCTGTATCATGATTTTTATTATTTATAAGTATAAAACAAGGTGTCATCTTCTCTTTTCATCAGAAGCACTGATAATATACTTCCAGCATTGCCTCTTTGAGTGGCAATGCTGATTTGTTGAATTAGAAATTTACTGGCCCTCCTATTGTTTCCAGTTTTTTCTATGAGCTTTTTCCAAAATATTCCCATGGTTTCTACTTCAAGGGTGATGAATACCAAACGCCTTATCTTATCATATTTGTGTTAATCACTTTCGTGATATCACAACTACTCAAATTCGCTTTACTAAATCAACGCTGAATCCGGGACTTGAACCACCGACCTCCATCAGGTAACAAATCCCAGCCTTATCGATCAAGCTACTGAGGTCGGAGGAATTGTAATTATAACTTGAGAGAGAGAAGATAGAGGAGAGAGAGAGAGAGAGATATATAGATAAAAAGAAATAGAGAAGATAGAGGAGAGAGAGAGAGATTGTACGGGAGGGAGAAGAAGAAGAGAGAAACTTGTTTCTGGGATGGAATATTTATATTAGGGGAACAGAAATTACTATATGGGAGAGATCATTTAGAAGCACTGGTTAAGAGCGCTATATAAATAGAAAGAGACAGCGGGAGAGAGAGAGACAGAGAAAGAGAGAGAGTGTCAAATTTCAACTAATGGGATATTTGGATAAGGGAAAGATCGTTTAAAAGAACCGGTGAAAAGAGAGACGGAGGCACAAAGAGAAAGAAGAATACGAGAGAAAGAGAGAGAAAAAAACGAATATAGAGAGAGAGAGGACGAGAGAAAAAGGGAAAGATAGAGAGGGAGAGAGGGAGAGAGGGAGAGAGCAAGAGAGAGAGGAGGGAAAGATAGAGAGAAAAAGAGAGAGAGAGAGAGAGAGAGAGAGAGAGAGAGAGGGAAAAATAGAGAAAGAGAGAGTGAGGGAGAGGGGGAGAGCGAGATAGAGAGAGAAAGAGAGATAGAAAGCGAGAGAGAGACAAGGAAAGATAGAGAGAGAGATCGAGAAAGAGAGATGGAGTCAAATTTCAAAGGACATCTAGATAAAAGCAATGAGAATGGTTAAATAGGCAGCAAGAGATATATACAGAGAGAGAGAGAGAGGGAGAAGGTAGTAATTGAAATATGGGGAGTGCAAAGATAAAATGGATGGCAATCAATGTGTAATTGTAAAGCTAATTGATAAGCGGCAGAAGTGGTTAAGGGCGCTGTCTCCGTTACTTCTACTTTCATACTCTCTTTTACTTTCCCTTCTACTTTTTCTTCGACTCTCATACTCTCTTCTAATTTCCCTTTTACTTTTCCTTCTACTTTCATGATATCTTCTACTCTCATACTCTCTTTTTTTCCCCCTCTACTTTCATACTTTCGTGTACTTTCCCTTCTACTTTCATACTCTCTTCTACTTTCATGAAATCTTCTACTTTCATACTTTCTTCTACTTTCCCCTCTACTTTCACACTATCTTCTACTTTCATATAAGGAAAAAGGTATAGTGAGAATGAAAGAAGAGAATGATTTTTTTTTGTTGAAAAAGCAAGAGTTAAAGGAGAAAAGAATAAATCAGTGCGTGGTTGGTTTTAATTATTGTGTAGTGCTAAACCCTTGGGTGGCTCTGATAATTTGCATATTCTTTGCTTTAAGTGACGTCACAAATAACCAAAGGTAACTCAGGATGAAAAATATATCCGTGACTCTCTGGGAAACCCAGCTACTCACACAGAAACCTCACCCAGCCTGATATTTACATCATTGTTAGAGATATTTTTAGTGTGAAAATTTGAATGCATGAAAGAAAAAGAGTAATAGAGAGAGAAATAGAAAGAGAGAGAAAGAAAAAAGAGAAATAGAGAGAGAAGAAAAAGAAAAAGAGATGAAGTGAAATAAAAAAGACTAAAGAAAAAATACAAAAACGAAGGGAAAGAGAAGGAGAAGAATAAAAATCATAGAGGAGCATAGTAAATTGTATTTGTAGAGAAAATTATTTTTAAAATTTTTGTGTCCTCCTTATCTCTCTCTTTCCTTTTTTCTTTCTTTTTCTCTTTGTCCTTCTCTTTCTCACTCTCTTTCTCTTTTCCCTTCCTTTCGTCTCCCTTACATTCTACCTGCCTGTATTCTTTCCCTCCCTTCCTCCTTTTGTAGCAAAAGTTTCAGCCCATAAAAATTTACGTTGTCAGTTTTCAAAGGTTGAAACTGTTACAAAGAAAGAGCCTCACATACATGGGAGAAAAAACATAAAATATACAGGGTGTCAAAAAAATAAAGTGCTTGACAGAAGAAATACACAGGAGAAAAGGACATATTAATACAGGGTGCTATCAATGAAATTGTACTGAGAATGATGATTTAATTGAAATATTTATTTCTTTATTTTAACATGTTGTTCAAAAGCTAACAAAACATCATAATAATCTAACTTGTTACCATATTCATTGTATATAAAAGATGTAAATAGAGCTTGATCCAAATGTTTATAAATAAATAAAAATAAAAAATAATAATAGTGTGATCTTCTTTATGCCTCTCACATGAATATGATACAGCTTCCACTAATGTACATCCTGAAAGCGTAACTCGTAAGAGAGAGTACAGGAATGGATAATTAATAATTATACAGAGCAAAAATGGAACCAATGTTGGGCGGACGAGTAGGGAAAGAAGCAATGAGAGAGAGAGAGAGGGAGGGAGGGAGAGAGAGAGAGAGAGAGAGAGGGAGGGAGAGATAAAGAGGGAGAGAGGGAAAGAAGTAATGAGAGACAGAGAGAAAGAGAGAGAGAGGCAGAGAGAGAGAGAGAGGGAGGAGAGAGAGGAGAGAGAGAGAGGAGAGAGAGAGAGAGGGAGAGAGAGAGAGAGGGAGAGAGAGAGGAGGGAGAGAGAGAGAGAGAGGAGAGAGGAGAGAGAGAGAGAGAGAGAGAGAGAGAGAGAGAGAGAGGAGAGAGAGAGGAGAGGAGAGAGAGAGAGGAGAAGAGAGAAGAGAGAGGGAGACTGAGAGAGAGAGTGATAGAGGAAATGTGTGTGTTTGTGCTGGCGTGTATATTTTCTGTCTCTTTTTTTTCCTCCAAATCACATTAAATTTCTGCCTACCTTTTAGGAAACTCCAGGGAAGGAAAAAGCGAGGTATAATGTACTTCATGAGGAAAGTAGAGGAGGGGAAGGAGGTACAGGAAAGGAAATAGGTAGAGAATGTGAAGGTGGTAGAGGAATTTAAAAAGGAAGAGGAGAGGAAATAGGTAGAGAGGGGGAAGAAGGTAGAGTAGGGGAATTATTCAGACGTTGTCATGATCAGGAGGGGACAGAGGTAGAGGAGGGGAAGGAGATAGAGGAGGGAAAGAAGGTAGAGCAGGGGAAATATTCAGAGGATGATCAGGAGGGGACAGAGGTAGAGGAGGGGAAGGATGTTGAGGAGGGAAGGATGTAGAGAAGGGGAAATATATCAGAGAATGATCAGGAGGGGACAGAGGTAGAGGAGGGGAAGGAGGTAGAGGAGTTGAAGGAGTTCGAAGAGAGGAATTAGGTAGATGAGGGGAAGGAGGTAGAGAAGAGAAAGGATGTAGAAGAGGGGAATGAGGTAGAGGAGGGGAAGGAGGTAGAGAAGGGGAAGGATGTAGAAGAGGGGAAAGAGGTAGAGGAGGGGAAAGAGGTCGAGGAGGGGAACGATGTAGAGGAGGGGAAGGATGTAGAAGAGGCGAAAGAGGTAAAGGAGGTGAAGAGTCAGAGGAGGGGAAATAGATATAGGAGGAGAAAGAGGTAGAGGAGGGGAAGGATGTAGAAGAGGGGAAAGAGGTAGAGGAGGGAAATAGATATAGGAGGAGAAAGAGGTAGAGGAGGTGAAGAGGTAGAGGAGGGGAAGGATGTAGAAGAGGGGAAAGAGGTAGAGGAGGGGAAGGATGTAGAAGAGGGGAAAGAGGTAGAGGAGGGGAAGGATGTAGAAGAGGGGAAGAGGTAGAGGAGGGGAAGGATGTAGAAGAGGGGAAAGAGGTAGAGGAGGGGAAGGATGTAGAAGAGGGGAAAGAGGTAGAGGAGGGGAAGGATGTAGAAGAGGGGAAAGAGGTAGAGGAGGGGAAGGATGTAGAAGAGGGGAAAGAGGTAGAGAGGAGGAGGAAGAGGTAGAGGAGGGGAAGATTAGAAAGGAGGGAAAGAGGTAGAGGAGGGGAAGGATGTAGAAGAGGGGAAAGAGGTAGAGGAGGGAAAGAGTAGAGGAGGGGAAGGATGAGAAGAGGGGAAAAGGAGGTAGAGGAGGGGAAAGGAATGTAGAAGAGGGGAAAGAGGGTAGAGGAGGGAAGGATGTAGAAGAGGGGAAAGAGGTAGAGGAGGGGAAGGATGTAGAAGAGGGGAAAGAGGTAGAGGAGGGGAAGAGGTAGAGGAGGGGAAGGATGTAGAAGAGGGGAAAGAGGTAGAGGAGGGGAAAGAGTAGAGGAGGGGAAGGATGTAGAAGAGGGGAAAGAGGTAGAGGAGGGGAAGGATGTAGAAGAGGGGAAAGAGGTAGAGGAGGGGAAGGATGTAGAAGAGGGAAAGAGGTAGAGGAGGGGAAGGATGTAGAAGAGGGGAAAGAGGTAGAGAGAGGGGAAGGATGTAGAAGAGTGGAAAGAGGTAGAGGAGGGGAAGGATGTGTAGAAGAGGGAAGGTAAAGAGGGAAGGATGTAGAAGGGAAGAGGTAGAGGAGGGAAGATGAAGAGGGAAAGGTAGGGGAAGATGTAGAAGAGGGAGAAGAAGGTAGAGGGAGGAGGGGAAGGATGTAGAAGAGGGGAAAGAGGTAGAGGAGGGGAAGGATGTAGAGGAGGGAAAGGAGGAAGAGGAGTTGAAAGAATTCGAAGAGAGGAATTAGGTAGATGAGGGAAAGGATGTAGAGAAGGGGAAGGAGGTAGAGTATTGGAAAGAGAAAGAAGAAATAAAGAAAAGAGCGACGTAGATTTTTATGTGTTCCTCAAAGTCTTGGGGAATTCACTTTGTAGCTTTTTTTAACCTACCTATATAATATGTACAATGTCACATTTTATTTTTTGCCTCACAAGTACAAAAAAGTTTTGACGTCTCCTCTGGAAATATGAACAGTGTGAGAAGTTAATAACTTGGTAGATAAAAGATAAAACTTCCGTATATTACTGTGATGATGATGAGGAAATAAATATTTCTAATAGGTATATTATAATAAAATAAACTGGTGTGACACCACACTACTTTCCTTATCACTCGAAAATAAATTCCAAATCCGCCATTGGTGACTCAACGGTAACAGTTGGCTGAAAATCAATGAAAAATTCTTGATCTGCATCTCAAAAGCATTGGATTAGACATGTCACAACCCCCATCTAGTATGAATAGTAAAAAAATTAGAGCCAGCGTCGATGGCATGTTGAATACACCGGTTCCCTTCAGAACACCGAAGTTAAGCGACATCCAGCGAGGTTAAGACTTGGATGGGTGACCATTCAAATTCTAATTCTCGTGACGCTGGCTTTTCCCGGCCCCACTCAGGCTGGGTGAGGTCAATGTGAGTAGCAGGTTTGTGAGTTTCCTGCGAATGGAGGGTAAAACCCCCGTCGTGATATGACCATGGCAGTTGAAAGCGACGTTAAACCCCAATTAAAAAAAAAAAAAATTTAGTCCAAGTCGTAAAAATTTAGTCGGGACCCCCCAAAAATACCAATAAATTAGGGCCGGGTTCCGAAAAGTTCAAGATACTTTTAAAAAATAATCAGAATAGACCCCTATTTTTTATTTATTACAAGAAAATCTTATTCTTAAAAACGGCTAACCGCCTCCAAATGGCGGTCGAAAGGCCGCCCCTGGCGTCACCGATTTTTTTCAAAAGTTTCGTGCCGCCTGCTCTTTACATAATTATGTATACCTGTATTTATGACCTCTGTACAGAATTTCAAAGTCTCTAGCTCATGCCGTTCTTGAGATATTTTGTTTACAGACAGACAGACCTACAGACGGACCAATGGCTGAAACTTTTGAAATTATTATCAATCTCTCTTTCTCTTTTTCTTCTCCTTTCTCTTTCTCTTTATCTTTCTCTTTCTCTCTCTCTCTCTCTCTCTCTCTCTCTCTCTCTCTCTCTCTCTCTCTCTCTCTCTGTCTCTCTCTACTCTCATCACATCAGAATATTGAATAATATTCACTCTTGTCTAGTATTGACGAACATACAAGTTTGAATTTCTGTTGTATAATAAATCCTGTGGATGTACATAAAAAACTTTACCGATTCTTATTTTTCATTAGGTATATTTATTTACTAGATAATATAAGTCCTATGTAATAAATAAAAGTTTGCAATTCATTATTGCTTTTTTATCAAAAAAGGAATTTCTTCAATAGTTAAAGTACGAGTAATAAAGTAATTTTAAGTATGCTTCATTTCTGGTGACTCACAAGCCTCTTCACAATTTAACACAGTACTGTCCAACCTGGATATGAGAGAACTGGTTATAAGAGAAAACTGGATATGAGAGAACTAGTTATAGTAGTTATAAGAGAAACCTGGATATAAGAGAACTGGTTATAAGAGAAAACTGGATATGAGAGAACTAGTTATAGTAGTTATAAGAGAAACCTGGATATGAGAGAACTGGTTATAAGAGAAACCTGGATATTAGAGAACTGAGTATAAGAGAAACCCGGATATAAGAGGAACCTGGATATAAGAGAAACATTATGAGCGCAAATCAACCTTTCTATAAGGGAAATAACCTTTTTATAAGAGACAAAATTTCCGCTCCCTGTCTTTAGGTTTAGGTACAGTCTCAGCAATTAACATTGCTTTCAACATTGTCATAATACGACGGGGGTGTTACCCTCCATTCGCAGGAAACTCACAAACCAGCTACCCACATTAACCTCACCCAGCCTGGGTTTTACCGATAACCGGTGCATTCAACGCGTCGTCGACGCGACACTGGCCAGTCTGGCCATGGTACCTTGAATTCTCTCACATCCAAGTTCGACTGTGCTACAAGACTTCATACCATATCCGTGAAACGACCGTTTTGATTCATATAATCAGTATAATCACTATAAACAGAAAAGTGAGAAGTTGCATTAGATGTGCATGAATATCAGAACATACCTGGACAGCTGTTTTGAGCTCATTTGCTCTCATCAGCAGTTAATAGTTCTGAATATCCATGTCATCAACTAACATCTCTATTTTAGTCACTATAAACAGAAAAGTGAAAAATTGTATACGATGTACATGATCAGAAAATACCTGGACAGCTGTTTTGAACTTATTTGCTCTCATCAGCTGGTAATAGTTCTGAATATTTATGCCATCAACCAACTAACTATGTAAGCATTCAATGTTGTATTTTCAAGATGGCAGCGTGATGAAAAAATGTGTGGGTGTGTTTGAGAGAGAAAGAGAGAGGAGATAAGTAAAAGGAGCAAGGTAGACCAAGAACTCAGAGATAAAAAAACAAAATAGAGGGGTAAAGAAAAAGAGATATAGAGAGACTCGCAGGTGGGGGTGGTGAGAGAGGTAGAGATAAGGAAGACAAAAACTAGAGAAAGAGAAAAAAATAAGTGATAGAAAAATAGTAATAGAGAAACAGGGAAAGAGAGAGAGAGAGAGAGAGGCAGTGTGTGGAATGGAGAAGAAGGGAGAGTAAAGTAGCTTTTGGGAGGAAGAGGGAAAAAGTAAGATAGTTTGAGGGAGGAATAGAGAGAGCTCAAGATAGTTTAAGGGAATAAGAGATAAAGAGTAAGAGAGTTTAAAAGAGGAAGAGAGAGAGAGAGTAAGATAGTTTATGGGAGGTATATCTAATAATAATAATAATATCGCCTTATTTATACTGCCCGATTAGGACTATTAAAGCCCCAAATGGGAGGTTAACTTGTCATGTCCCGGCTGGGTTTCAAACCCGCAACATAGGAATCTCTGGATTCACAGAGTGCCGCCTTTAACACTGAGCTACCGGGACAGGGAGGTAGAGAGAGAGAGAGAGTAATAGAAAGAGAGGGAGATTTTGTGAGAGATATTGTAAGTGGAAGGGAGAGAAATTTATGAATCCTGAAGGAAGTATGCTGACGTCATCACAACAGGAAATGTGAATTTATATTTTCATGTTATCACCAGGAACACCCACTCTCTCTTTTTCCCTTTCCTTCTCTCCCTCTCTCTCTCTCTCTGTCTTTCTAATTTTCTCTCTCTATCTCTATCTCTCTCTTTCTCTGTCTCTCTCTTTCTCATTCTCTTTATTTTCTCTCTTTCTCTCTCTCTCTCTTTCTCATTCTCTTTATTCTCTCTCTCTCTCATTTTTTCTCTCTTTCTCATTCTCTTTATTTTTTCTCTCTCTCTCTCTGTGTTTTTCTCATTTTCTCTCTCTGTCTCTCTCTCTTTCTCATTCTCTTTATTCTATCTCTTTCTCTCGCTTTCTGCCCTTGTTTAAATTAAATTCAATTATAAATAGGTATTGTATATTTTACGGTACATGTCCAATTAACAAAAAAAGAACAATAACAAAAATAACAATTTTTTTTTACAGATGCAAACAATTTTTCAGCCATTTCTTTCATACTCGTACCCTTTTCTCTTTTCTCTCTCTCTCTCTCTTTATTTGATCTCCTAATCCTTCTCTTTCTCCCTCTCTCTCTTTTTTCTATCCATCCCACTCTCACTGCCTCTCTATCTCCTCTCTTTCTTTGATCTCTCCCTCCTCCTCTTTCTCCATTTGCTATTGCCTCTCTTCTACCCCACTCTTACTGCTTCTCTAAATCTTCTCTCTTTTTTTATCTTTCCTTTCTTCTCCCTACCTTTCCCTCTTTCTCCCTTTGCTATTACTTCTCTTCATCTTTTTTTTATCTATCCCTCTCTCACTGCCTTTCTATCTCTTCTCCTTTCTTTGATCTCTCCCTCCTCCTCTTTCTGCCTTGGCCATTTATTCTCTAACTCCCTCTTTCTTCTAACTCACTCTATCTATCCCACTCTCACTGCCTCCCAGTTTCCTCTCTCTTCTTCGATCTCTTCTACTCTTACTGCCTTTATGTATGTATGTATAATGTATTTCATTTCTCTAGATCTTGTTACAATTTCCTAGAAGTTCTAAATTAGCATTTGCTTGCGATTTTAATATTATGTATATCCTTTCTTTATCCCTCCTTATTATCTGTGTCTCTCTTTTTTATCAACCTCTCTCTCTCTCTCTCTCTCTCTCTCTCTCTCATCTCTCTCCTCTCTCTCTCTCTCTCTCTCTCTCTCTCTCTCTCTCTCTCTCTCTCTCTCTTTCTCCCACTATTTAATTTCTTTCTCTCTCTCTATTTTCCCTGAAAAATATATTTTTCTTTGAACTCTTCATAATCTCTCTCCTCTATTTCTCTTTTTCTATCTAATTTCTGTAACTCTGATATTAATATTTTCTCATAATTTAAGAATTCAGAATTAAATTGTTGCTTTCTCTCCCTCTCCCTCTCTCTCTCTCTCTCTCTCTCTCTGTCTCATGACAAAAATAGTCTTGAGTTCGTTCAAAAATGCACAAAGAGTTTATTTTTCATCATACAGTTTTAAAATACTATGGAATTTCAAGCTCTGAATTGAGATTGGAGTGTTTAGTGTTAGTCCTGAAATGTTCTACTATTTCGGAGGGTCCAATTTTTTTTAACGACTCATGTTTAACAACGTCGAAAGAAAGAGGCTGAGAAAAGGATCAAAATGTAATATTGAAATGAAATAAATAGTGTTATTCTAATCAAGCTGAAATTTTCAAAATAAATTCCTTGGTATAATATATTGGTATAAGTAGGGCTGTCGGCTACGAAAGCTCTTTGTCACTGCAACCTTAAATACATGTTTTGTGAAATAATAAATTCCTTATAATGCTTTGAATTTGATGTTCATAATCTTTTGCAACGCCGACGTTGCTTAACCTAATGTGTTATATGGTTTGTGCATTGACTGAATGGTCTGGACGACAAATCAATGTTTCAGTTTTGAAGCTTTAACCGTTCAAGAGTTATGACCTAATAGACAGCGCGGTGCTATATCAATTAAATAGGGTGTATTATTTTTCTGTGAACTTACAGAAAAAACAAAAAAAAAAAGAGAAAGATATAGTGAGGAATAATTGTGAAAGAGAAAGAGAGAGAGAGAGAAATTAATAAAGAGAGAGGGAAAGAAACAGAAATAATTCCATACATGTAGGTATACATATTACATACATAATGAATTTTAGAAACCCAAAATATGTGCCATAATTTTCTTTCTCACTTCTCTCTCTCTCCGCTTTTTCTTTCTCTTTCTTTCTCTCTTGCATTTGTTTTCCTTAATTAATAAAATAGTATTAATTAAAAACTTATAGTACGAATGAAATCTTTCTCTTCTCTCTGTTTTCACTCTCTCCCTGTATCCTTCCTTCTCTTTCTCTCTCCCTTCCCCTTGTTTCTCACTTCTCTCTCCCCCCATTTTCTGTCCTTCTTTCTCTCGGTTGCTGTCTCTCTTGCATTTGTGTTCACTAAATTAATAAAATAGTATTAATTAAAACTTATAGTACGAATGAAATCTTTCTCTTCTCTCTGTTTTAACTCTCTCCCTGTTTCCTCCCTTCTCTTTCTCTCCCCCCCCCCTTCTCCCTCTCTCTGCCATCTTCTTTCTCTCTCTCTCCTTCTTTCTCTCCCCTTCCTGTCTTATTCATTTTTAGCCAGTTTTCCACTATTTGCATTTGCACAGTTAAGCGGCTGACGTCTCACCCCGTTGAAAATACATTGGAGAAGTCTTCCGCGGTTGGCTGTGAGACACAGACACAGCTGTGAGACGCATACCTGAGAATACATGGTATAATTCCGTGTCCTTGAGATTATTATTATTTACTGATAGGACATATGTACATCATCATCAAAGGGTGGCGTCATCGTGAACGATGGTAGCCAGATCTTATCTTTCACATTACCCTAAGAAAATTGGAACCCAGCAACTCCAACAAGGCCATCTGTGTGTGGATTCCAATATATAGGAACATATTACAGATTTTTTAGGAAATTGTTTCTTTTCATCATCATCATCATAGGGTGGCGTCATCGTGAACGATGGTAGCCAGATAGTGGAGGAATGACTCAGCACTTCTACCACTGACTTTACAAGGAGGCTAATACAGGGTGCGGCGCGGTAATGTCCCATTTTGAATCGCCCAGTGTGAAGCCGCACTTCTAATTAGACAAATTCGAACAAAGTTAGAAGATGCACAAACTACTAATTTTTTAGATTCAATTTAGCTCAGTTGTCAAAATGATTTTATCAAAAAGCAACAGAAAGCTTATTGCGTGGAGAGTTATTTTTCGAAAAATAAGTGTATCGTAGCAGTGCAGCGTGAGTTTGACATTGCACACCAAACTGTAACTCGATCTGCATGGAGGGAGTTTTCATGAAGTTCCCTAGGGTTGTTGTCACTCCAATAACGCATATTTTGTTTATTAACACAGCCTGTGTCAACCCCCAAAACGTTGAACGAGTACGTGAGGCGATATTGCGGTCACCTAGGCGCTCAGCTTGCAAGCATGCTGCTGC
Source organism: Bactericera cockerelli (assembly GCA_024516035.1). Taxonomy (NCBI): domain Eukaryota; kingdom Metazoa; phylum Arthropoda; class Insecta; order Hemiptera; family Triozidae; genus Bactericera; species Bactericera cockerelli. The sequence continues at coordinate 5,174,055 of CM044963.1, read as the reverse complement.
TCTTGGCTTATCAGACCGTTCATTGCGGAGGATACTTCATAAAGAATTGCATTTTCATCCCTACAAAATGGTAGTGGTGCAGGAATTGTTCGAGCGAGACTTTATTCAACGACAAAATGCATAATATGAAACCCTGATTGACTCCTTACTTCCAGATGCGATAGTTTTCTTAAGTGATGAAGCCCATTTTCACATTTCAGGCTGTGTTAATAAACTAAAAATGTGACAACTTATTGGAGTGACAACAACCCTAGGGAACTTCATTAAAAACCCCTCCATGCAGATCGAGTTACAGTTTGGTGTGCAATGTCAAACTCCCGCTGCACTGCTACGATACACTTATTTTTCGAAAAATAACTCTCCACGCAATAAGCTTTCTGTTGCTTTGATAAAATCATTTTGACAATAGAGCTAAATAGAATCGAAAAAATTAGTAGTTTGTGCATCTTCTAACTTTGTTTGAACTTGTCTAATTAGAAGTGCGGCTTTACACTAAGCGATTCAAAATGGGACATTACCGCGCCGCACCCTGTAATTGACAAGGGCCCCTACCTGAATTTTTGTGTGGGGGTGTAGTATCTACCTGAACTTTTGTGTGGGGGTGTAGTATCTACCTGAACATTTCTGCAGGGGTTGTAGTATCTACCTGAACTTTTTTAATTGAAAGCATCGTTGAGGAAGAAGCTCCAAAATAAAAGACACCCCGGGGTGAATAAGGGCCTTCTTAATCCCTGCAGGAACTGGTCAGTGTTAATTAACATTATTTATTAACCCTTTAATGAACTTGAGAGACAATGAACCTTTGCTCTCAGCATGGGGTACCAAAAGCCCCACCCCTATATGTTTCTCTCTCTCTTTTTCTCTCTTCTCTCCTCTCTCTTTTTTCTCTCTCTCTCTCTCTCTTTTTTTTTCTCTTTCCTCTCTCTCTCTCTCTCTTTCACTCTCTCTCTTTTGGCCATTTTTCTTGGGTATACAAACTATTTTACAATATTTTTTGTTAGTTTTAACAATGATCTACTATGTTTACGTAATATTAAATTTGCACCTAATGTCACTACAAGTATTTTATAACTGTACTTTATCTATAATTTTTTTTGTGGGGGGGGGGGAAGAGAGTTTTCTCATTAAAAGTCAGTCCTTTTTGTCTGTCAGTTCAAATTGGTCAATTGGTCATGACATGTTATCCTCCCATTTGGGATTTTGATAACATAATAATACGTCTTGGGCTTACTGCTGGAATAATGGGACTCATGCGTCCTAATGGAGCAGTATTAAAAAGGCGGTATTATTATTATTAATTTATTATTGATTGTTTTGTATAAAAAATGAAGTGCAAATAAATAAATAAAATTGAATCATCATAGGGTGGCGTCATCGTGAATGATGGTATCCAGACAGTGGAGGAATGACTCAGCACCTCTACCACTGTCTTTACAAAGAGGCTAATTATTGACAAGAGCCCTCAAAACCAAACCAATGCTGGTCTACTCCCTGTTTACAGTCCCCCAGCCAGACTGCTGGTCTACTCCCTGTTTATAGTCACCCAGCCAGACTACTGGTCTACTCCTTGTTTATAGTCCCCCAGCCAGACTGCTGGTCTACTCCCTGTTTATAGTCCCCCAGCCAGTAATTGAATAGTATAAATTAAATTGATTTGATTTCAGATGAAGCTGTTCAGGTGGCGAATCAACTCTGTCAGTTTGGCTATTTCTTTCCTGTCAATGACACCAAGAATCTTGTTTTCAAGGACTCAAAAGACACCCACTATATATTTCAGGTAATATTATAGTCTAAAATCAGCCTCCATGGCGTAACGGTTGTGACTACTGCCCGTAGTCCAGAGATCCTAAGTTCGATCCCCGGTCGGAGCAGACTTTTAGCACAGAAAATTCTGTTCCCTCCGAACACTGGGTGAGGTTAATGTGGGTAGCTGTTACGATTCCCAGCGAATGGAGGGTAAAACCCCCGTCCTAATCCAGGACGTTAAATCAAGTAGAATCGTTGGCGTTAGGAAGGGCATCCAGCCGTAAAAATGTGCCAAATCCAACCAATCTCAACCATGAGGTTGAACAACGTCGACCCTGCTTAAGCGGGATAAGACAGAGTAAAAGAAGAAGAAAAAGATTATAGTCTTTAAAATTGAAAAAAATACACTCAAATCTGGATTTGAGAAAAATCAAGGGACTAGAATTTTTTCTCTTATAAAGAGGTTAGTTTCCCTTAGAGAATCTTGTCTTCAAGGACTCCAAAGACACCCACTGTAATTTCAGGTAATATTATAGAATTTAAAATTGAAACAATTACACTCAAATCTGGATATCAGAAAAATCAAGGGAGCAGAATTTTTTCCTTGAAAAAACTGACTGAGGTCAGTAGCAAGGTTTTGGCCACAGTAATATTGTTAGTGATTATTATGATTGGGTTGGAATCGCAAAGCAAAAAAAGTTGGGAAAAATATTTTTTCTTCTCACTATATAAAGTGAAATGAAACAAAATAAAATTCCAAAATGATGGAATAGTTATTCTAAAAATAGAAAATGTAAAAGAATATTTAAAAAAATATGTAGATATAGAAGAAAAATAAGATAGTGATGGACACTGAGGAATAAGATAACACTGCAAAAAGAGACAAAGTATAAGACAGAGAAAAAGAGAGAGAAAGAGAAAGTAAGGGAGAATAAAAGTATCTCTCTCTAGAGTGAGACAAGAAAGTGAGAGACAAAATAAATAGAAATAAGGCAAAACTAACAAAAATGCAAATGATTGTAAAAGAAATTCTCTGAGATTAAAAAAAGATCTTAATGAAAATGGAAGAGTGAGAGAGAGAAGTGTTGGAAATTCGGAGATGGGAAGGAGAAGGGAGGAGAAAGAGAGGGAGGGAGAGAGAAGAGGGAAGAGAAAAATAGGGAGGGAGAGAGAGAAATTAAGAGAAAGAGAAGGTTGGAGAGAGAGAAGAGAGAAAGAGAGGAAGGGAGGGAAGGAAAGGAAAAGGAAATAAGTCCAAAGGTATTCTTATTATATTCAAACAGAATGTAACAAGAGAAAGGGACAAGGGGAGGGAGAAAGAGAAAAAGAGAGAATCTACCTTATACATATTAGATAAAGAGAAATCGAGGAGTAGATTTATTGAGACATCAAGGGATTAGATAAATAGAGAGATATTGATAAAAGGAGGAAAGATGGAGAGAGGGGATTGATTAAAATTTAAATATTGAAAATCTCTATTTTCAATCAATTCAACTGTCCCGGTAGCTCAGTGGTAAAGGCAGCACTCTGTGAATCCAGAGATTCCAGAGGCCGTGGGTTCGAAACCCAGCCGGGACATGACAAGTTATCCTCCCATTTGGAATTTTTACCACATAATAATATGTCTTGGGCTTACTGCTGGAATAATGGGAGTTTAACTGTCTTAATCGGGCAGTATAAATAAGGCAATAGTATAAATAAGATATAAATAATAAAATTCTAGGTTTGGTCTAGCCTAACAAACGGAAGAGAGACAGAGAAAGAGAGAGAGAGAGAGAAAAAAAAGAGGAAGAGAGAGAGAGAAAAAAAAGAGGAAGAGAGAGAGAGAAAGAGAAAAAAGAGAAAGAGAGACACGGAGAAATTTTCGTCTATTGCTAAAATTCCTAGAACTTTGTTCCTGAATTATAGAAATAATTTATTCCTTTCACTCCGGAGAACAAAAGTATAGGCAGATTCCTGAAAGTCATAGGTTTCGTACTGAAATCTTGGAAAATCTTAATATATAAATGTCAAAGTCACTGACCACTGACTGATCATCGCTCTACAGCCCAAACCGTAAGTCCTAGGAAGCTGAAATTTGGTAGGTAGCTTTGTCTTATAGTCTAGATGTGCAATAAGACGGGATTTTTCGAAATTCCTACTACAACACCTGCCATTGGCGAAAAAGGATTTTTTGCTTTCACGGCCATGCCTCGGCCCGCAAAGCGGTCAACAGCCCGCTAGTCGTTTCATATTTTGCTCGTAACGGGAACAAAAATAATCATAAGAAACGGTAAAATTCTAGAGAAATTGTTGCATGGGTGGGATTCGAACCAACGCTCCGCTCCCTAACCACTCGACCGCCTGCATGAATAAGGCATTGATTCCGTTGCCATCTCTATCACTTGAATGAACAAGGACACTAAGATAAAATAATACCGAGCATTCAAGGTTTGTTCATTGAGTTCTGGCATTTTGTAGAAAATTCATTAATATGCGTAAGCACGCTGATGATACTTTGAGGGGAGAGGGGAGGGGTTTTTGTCCTGAGGTGGGTGTAGAGAGAGGGGGGAGGGGTTTCTGCCCTGAGGTGGGTGTGGAGAGAGAGGGAGGGGGCAGTTGCTTTCCCCAAGGGGGGGGGGTAAATTACACCCAAGGGGGCGTGTAATTTCTCTAAGAGAGGTGAGAGGGGAAATGACTGTGCTCGAGAGGAGGGTATTAGAGGGAGGCTATCCCTAAGGAAGTTAAGAGGGGAGGGAGGGGGTGACTTCCGGTTCATTATTATTATTAGCAGGCACTGACGTCATGACTTCTATTGCGTCGAACTTAAATGTCATCAGCTGCTCGTAAGATGAGCTTTTTTTTTATCCGGAAGGCTGTGTTTTGGATCTTGTTAAGAATTCAATATTGAAGAGATGTTTCAAGCCGTAAGCAGGTATGGATCTAGGTGAGGGGGGGGGGGGGGGAGAGGGGGGTAGAGGAGTTGCCTTCGAAAACAATCGAATTTACCTTTAGGGGGCGCCGCCGGCATTTCTAAGTTTCTTAGAGACTGTTATTTGGCTTTCGCACCGAGCAACTCGAAAGTGTTTCTCGAAAGCAACGTAAACTAGGGAAGAATAGAATAGAATAGAATGTAATAGAATTGAATAGAATGGAATGGAATAGAATAGAATAGAATATACCTTGTTTATACTGCCGAGGTTAAGACTGAAACGTCCCTTTACTCCAGCGGTCAAACAGGTCTTATAAATTGTATGGGATAAATATTTTACATATTAATAACATATAAAAAAAAAATCATGTTTATTTTTTTTAAAAAAGCTGAAAAGGTAAATTTAAAAAAAAAGAAAAAAGAAAGGAAAAGGCAGAGGTTATGTATAGATCTCCGTTAATTATGAACAGGTACATTTGAACTGGAAATCTTTCTCTTGTATCCAGGTTTTTCTTATAATTTATTTTACTCCGATAATAATAAGAGAATGCCGTTGGCATTAGCACCGCCCTTGATCAAGTTTTGTTTTCTTAATTTTAATATCTATGTATATGTATATATTCTACTAGCGGGCTATCGCCGCTTTGCGGACCGAGGCATGGCCGTGAAAGCAAAAAATCCTTTTTCGCCAATGGCAGGTGTTGTAGTGGGAATTTCGAGACAAAATCCCGTCTTATTGCACATCTAGACTATAAGACAAAGCTACCTACCAAATTTCAGCTTCCTAGGACTTACGGTTTGGGCTGTAGAGCGATGATCAGTCAGTCAGTGGTCAGTCAATCAGTGACTTTGACATTTATATATTAAGATACAAGCGGGCTGTCGCCCGCTTTGCGGTCCGAGGCATGGCCGTGAAAGCAAAAAATCCTTTTTTGCCAATGGCAGGTGTTGTAGTGGGAATTTCGAGACAAAATCCCGTCTTATTGCACATCTAGACTATAACCCAAAGCTACCTACCAAATTTCAGCTTCCTAGGACTTACCAGTTCGGAGAAACAGTGATGAATCAGTCAGTCACTGAGTGAGGGAAACTCTCTTTTTCTTAAATTCTTATAATTAATTTTACTCCAACGGCCCCCACAGATCCCCTACTACTGGCCCTGGCAGCACCGCCAGTGCCCGGACAATGTCGAGTACGCCATCTATCTGGAGAAGCGATCCCTGCGCAACAAACAGAGGCATGGCCTGGAAGACTACGAGCTGGAGGCGTTGAACAATCTCAAGCGGAACTTGGCCAACAAGTGGGACCTGGTGTCTATGCAGGCGGAGGAGCAGGTATCGGAATTGCCATTATTAAATAAAAGTTAACCCATTAACGCCTAGCGTTGCCACATGGCAACAATGGAGGCAGTGCAAGTTTCTGACCTGTTAGTTCAATACGGTACATGTTACCACTTTATAACAGTATAGTTCTCATTTGGATGGATGACTCAGTAATTTTGTGAAGGTCCATTTTAATAAATTACTTTAATTGTTCTCATTTATTATAGTTCTCATTGTTGAAAATATTTGCTACCTTCTGACTTTTACTAGACAATTCTATCAGTTGTTCTATCAGAAATTTTGCTATTTATTTTTTCAAAATGGATCAACGTTTTCCAACAGTTCAGGCGTTAATGGGTTAAAGTTAAAAGTTATCATTTTTTTTTTTTTTTTTTTTTTTTTAAGTTTCCATTTATTTATTTTTTACATTAACATCTTCAACAAACAATGAGGGTATACCCACCTTCAAAAGATAAAAAATCTTGTGCTGAAGGTTCATCACTTTCGTGATATCACAACTACTCAAACTCGCTTTACTAAATCACTTTACTACTAAATATACGCTTAAATCGGGACCTGAACCACCGACCTCCAGGTTACTAGTCCACTGCCTTATCGATCAAGCTACTGAGGTCGGTTCATTATTGAATATATTCAATCAAATTTTATTTAAAATGATATCAATACAATAGAATACTAAATGTATTCGAAGCCTCCGTGGCGTAACGGTTATGACTACTGCCGGTAGTCCAGAGATCCTGAATTCGATGCCCGGTCGGAGCAGATTTTTTAAACAGAAAATTCTGTTCCCTCTGTACATGCGAGGCTGCCATTTCCGGCTCTACCCAGGCTGGGTGAGGTTAATGTGGGTAGCTGGTACAATTCCCTGCGAATGGAGGGTAAAACCCCCGTCCTAATCGAGGACGTTAAATCAAAAAGAATCGTTGGCGTAAGGAAGCGCATCCAGCCGTAAAATATGTGCCAAAACCAACCAACCTCAACCATGAGGTTGAACAACGTCGACCCTGCTTGAGCAGGATAAGACAGATTCACAAAATTCACAAATTTTGGTAGTGGAGAGTGTTTCGGATGAGTTTACAGTGTTTCTGGATGAGGCTAGCCTCCATTGTGCAACGGTTGTGACAACTGTTCGTAGTCCAGAGATTCTAGTTCGATTCCAGGTGGAGACAGAATTTTCTAACAGAAAAAGAATGTTCCCTTCCGAAGCTGGTATTTCCGGCCCAGCTCACCCAGGCTGGGTGAGGCGGTTAATGTGGGTACGATTACCGCGAAAACAACAACAAAATCTCCGTCTCGTCCCATTTCTAACTATTTTGTTTAAATCAAATCTATAATTTTTTAGTACATATTTTGTTGTATTTTTTGTCTAGCCTGACGACTGAATTGATCCTTTTTTTCCTTTTTTTTAATCTCTTTTTCCTTTTTTTTAATTTTTTTTTTTTTCCTTTTTTTTAATCCTTATTTCCCCGCCCCCTCATCAGGTTCGTCTGGCCAAGGACCGGAAGAAGGTTGACAAGATCGTGGCCGACAGCCAGGAGAGAGCCTACTGGAGAGTGCACAGGCCGCCCCCAGGCTTCCCGAGCTCACTAGAGCCTATACCCACCTGCATGCGGGGCGGCACGGGACATCGGAAGAAGCGGAGTGTCGAGGATTTGAAGAAAGAGGTGAGAATGGAAAGGGTTTTTTCAAAATCTACATTAAGGGCGGAATTAATAGACGTTTTTTTCTGTGGCGCTAAGTCACGGAAAAATATAGGAAGCTAAGATAGGAAAAATCGACACTTACCAACGACTTTAGTTATTGATGTTGTCTATTAATTCCGCCTTAAATTTTGTAATACACAAGCCGTCATTAAAATTCCCAAGCTCACTAAAGCCTATTATACCCAGGTGTATGAAAATTAATATCATCATGGGGTGGTTCATCGTGAACGATGGTAGCCAGACAGTGGAGGGATGACTCAGTACTTCTACCACTGTCTTTACAAGGAGGCTATTAATTGACAAGGGCCCCCAGAACCAGGCCAATGCTGGTCTACCCTGTTTATAGTTCCTCAGCCAAAATTAATATACATATTGGTTTTTATCAATAAATTAGATTTCAAGCTTTTTACTGAAAATTAAAAATACTAGATACTATCGGATGTATGAATTATGTAAATTAATAAAATGAAGCTTGTGAAAAAAATTGTTTCCGCCCGGGATTGAACCGGGGACCTTCTGCGTGTTAGGCAGACGTGATAACCGCTACACCACGGAAACTAGATGTTCGGTGTAGCAAAAAATATCCTTGAACAATTTGCGGAGTTCGTCGATTTAGCTACTGAGAAGAGGAGAAAGTTGATACGAATTTGTTTGATAAGTTGATAAATGTTTGTAGGTTAGGATTAGTTAGGTGAACTTTATGATGGGACACTGCCTTGAGTCGACTTTTAGCTGCATGGTCATATCACAACGCGATGGGGGTTTTACCCTCCATTCGCTAAAAATTCACAAACCAGGAACCAGCTACTCAAATTAACTTCACCCAGGCTGGGTGAGGGATGGGAATAGCCAGCATCACGCGGATTCGAATTAAATTTTTCACCCATCCAAGTCCTAATCACGCTGGACGTTGCTTATCTGCAGTGACAAATTATCATGGGATTACATAAAATTATAAATTTTAATATCCATTTAAGGTGATTTTTAAGAAAAAAATTGAAAATTCTTAGTTAAACATAGTTTAGGGGAGTATTTAAGTTTATTTTTAGTGTTTAATACTTGTAAAGTTATTATACCATGGGACTTTCCCGTATAGTAAAAAAAAAATACACCGCCAATTCTGCTCAGGAGGTTATGAAAGGTCCAGAAATATGAAAAAAATGAAATCGGAGCAAAAAATATTTTTTACTTTCTATTATTAACTACCTAGGTATAAGGTATAGAAAGTATTGTTTTTTTTTTTTTTTTTTTTTACAAAAACGAACACAATACCTACATCTGATTGCTAATATAACAAATTTATCGAAAGTAAAAATTAATAAAAACCCTAATGCCTATGTATCTTTCTTGCAGGTGGATTTCCTAAAATCCTGCCTGGACAAGACTCGAACCAAGACCTCCCTGGTTGTCTCAAAGATATCCTAATAAATAATTATGATAAAGAAAGTCGTGTGATGTTTAGGTACACCAGATTTTCATCCATCTATTTTTGTCTTACCTAATAGAGCATACTATAATAATAATAAGTAACTTATAATAAGAATTGTACTGTAACTACTGATAACAGTTACATGTTTATGCATATTATGTTGAATTTGTTTCCCATAATCATGTTTATGATGTTTGTACTAAACCTTTAATAAAGTGATGATTAAACATAATAATAATAATGTATCTTTTTTGCAGGTGGATTTCCTAAAATCCTGCCTGGACAAGACTCGAACCAAGACCTCCCTGGTTGTGGAGAGTCTGGTGCAGTTCAGTGAGACCTACTCCGAGTACGATGCCTTCTTCACAGCCCCCAACCCTTGCAACCCCTGGCACAACGATGACACAACCTACTGGCTGCTCAACAGCCCTCTGTAAGCTTTCGTTTTTTTTTTTTTTTTTTTTTTTTTTAATTTTACTTAACGCCCTGCAAACGAGAGCAATTACTAAGTAAAATGTCTAAATCTATCTTATCTATTTTAAATTATAAACTATGATTTGATTTCACAAATTAAAATTTTTGTGTTCTCTTTAAAAACACTAGGTAGGTCTGCAAAAAAAAAAAAAAAAAAAAAAAAAAAAAATTACTTTCCTTATCCTATAATAAGGAAAGTATTGTATTCGTCGAAAATTTGAGCTACCCAGTTTCTCACATTTCTGGACGAATCATAGCCTCAGGATACCAAAAAAGTTGTTTTCGCAGGGCCGCAAATATTAGGCGCAAGCGCCGCTTCTTTGAATTGGTTAAAGATTAAAGATACAAAAAAATTTGGAGAACAACATTTTCTTATATTAAAAAAATTAAAAGGGGTCTATTCTGATCACTTTTTTGATGTCTTGAACTTTTCTAACCTCATCCCCAATTTACCGGTATTTTGGAATAAAACACGAATTTGGCACTGATTTTTAGCTGTTACCATTGAGTCACCAGTGGCGGAATTGGAGATAAGGAAAGTCGTGTGATGTTTACACCAGACTTTTTTTCATAACAAGGAGCCTTTTCCCCAGCTCTTTTTCCTGTAATCAGCTCTCTTCTTTATCCCATAAAATATATAAGACCTATTTGACTGCTGGTGTAAAGGGACTTTTCAGTCTTACCTCGGCAATAGAAACATAAAGAAGGTATATTCTATTCTTTACTTTCCTTATCCTATAGAAAGGAAAGTAATGGAATCACCCAACTTTTTTTTCCTGTTACCAGTTGATGGCTGCTGGCCGTTCATTTTTATTTATTTATTAGAATCAGATAATAATATTCTCAAATTAAGGATAGTTTACAGTACAGAAGAGAAAAACATCGAGATACAATTATACTATTTTAAATACTATTCTAAGATGCTACTACTTTTAAGCAAAACAAAATGGCGCCTCTCTTCTCCGCCAGGGTGGAGGTGCCTACGGAACGGCGCGTGCGCAGATGGGCTCTCTCCATAGAAGACCTCATCAAGGACCCCAGTGGACTGGCGGAGTTCACCGGGTACCTGCGCAAGGAGTACAGTCACGAGAACATCCGATTCTGGCTCATGGTGAACGAACTCAGACGAAGCGCCCAGTCCAAGATTCCAGCCAAGGTCAAGGACATTTACGAGTACGTATAAAAGTCAAGGACATCTATGTCCTTGTGTGTAGAGTAGTGAGTAGGTATGAACCTACAACTATTTTTTTTTTTCTTTTTTTTTCTGTTTAAAAAATTATTGTTAAAATGTTTGTGATTCTTATCAAGGACTAGTCCTTTCATGTAATAAAAAAGTTGTGAATAAATTATTATTATCATTATAAGTAATTATGGAATACTTTATTAGAAGGGAAAATACAAACAAGTAATGAAAACAAATTATTTACAAAATGGAATACAAAATATGCATATGTCCTAACTGAAGAGTCAGAAGAGTGGGGTTATTGCCTGTGGCATAACCCCACCCTTATGCCTATGGCATAAGTGCACTGATTGTCAAGTGGTTAACGCGCTAGTCTGGTGATCAAGGTAGCGTAGGGATCCGTTGATTCGAATCCCACCCAGTGAGTGCATGAATTTTTCCTCATTAATTTGAATTTGTGATCACATAATAATAAGACTCTGAGAGGGTTAGGTGGTAGAAAATGCTTTGAGCATTAACCTCGCCTGGTGGTTACCTTCCACTAAAGAGTATTATTATTATTATAATTATTATTATTATGGCAACTTCCTACACCCAACCATTATCTCCATGTTGTTTGATCTCCACACCCTCCCATCACCCCCAGCGAGTTCCTCACGGCGGGCGCCCCGTGTGAGGTGAACATAGACGGGCGCACCATGGAGCGCACCCAGACGGAACTGAGGACGCCCTCGCGGTTCACTTTCGACGCCGCGGCGGAACACGTGTACACCCTCCTGCTCAAGAACGACTGCTACCCGCGCTTCATCCGCTCCGACCACTACAAGAGTCTGCTGCAGGCGGGGAAACAGCCGTGCACCAAGAAGAGGTAATAAGCCTTAATAATAAGCCATGCACCAAGCCTTAATAATAAGCCTTGCACCAAGCCTTAATAATAAGCCATGCACCAAGAAGAGGTAATAAATAATAATAATAGCCATGCACCAAGAAGAGGTAATAAGCCTTAATCCGGGATCAGTACGGTTCGGTTTTGTAACATATCCAGTACGGTGTGAGAGATTTCTCTCACAATCACGTTTTTGCTTGCTTCCAACTGAATTTGCATCGTGGGTGTAATTTTTTAAGAAAATCCTTTAATAATAATAATATCGCTTTATTTATACTGCCCGATAAAGACTCGTAGAACACCATGAAACCCACCGGTCGGTTTCATGGTGTTTTACTGATGTGAAAGTCACCGGTGGGGTTTCATCCGGATTTTTGGCTTGTACCATACAAAACCGCCCGTGAAACCCACCGGTTACCTAAAGGGGACATAATTATTCTTTTACAAAAGCCGTACATCTTTCCGGGCCGGAACTATGCGCCACAGATCTGAACATAATCAAATAAAAATGGGTACACTCCTTAACATTTTAGATATAAACTTTTTGACATTTTCATGTCTTTGCTCTGGCACATAACCAAAATTATGTGACGAAATTATGTAACGAAATTATGTAACGATATTATGTAACGATATTATGTAACGAAATTATGTAACGATAAAAATTATGTAACGATATTATGTAACGAAATTATGTAACGATAAAAATTATGTGACGAAATTATGTAACGAAATTATGTAACGATATTATGTAACGAAATTATGTAACGATATTATGTAACGATATTATGTAACGATATTATGTAACGATATTATGTGACGAAATTATGTAACGAAATTATGTAACGATATTATGTAACGAAATTATGTAACGATATTATGTAACGATATTATGTAACGAAATTATGTAACGATATTATGTAACGATATTATGTAACGATATTTATTATGTAACGAAATATTGAATTGTAAAGGGAGAGAAGAGGGAAAGTGTGTGTCATGCGCACAATGCCGAAGTATTGAATTGTAGAGGGAGAGAAGAGAGAAGGTATGTGTCATGCGCACAATACGAAATTTGGTCAGTTGGGTTTTGGACCTTGAATAGTAAAGATGAAAATGTCCCAATGGTTGCAGACTCGTATGCAAGCGTTTTTTAAACAAAAATTTAACATCGCTTTCAACTGCTTGGTCATATCAGCAGTCACCGTGGCAGAGTGAGTTAGCGCGCTAGGCATTGTACGCATGGTGACCTGGGTTCGATTCCAGCGGGGCAGGAATTTTTTTTTTATTAAAATAATAATAAGAATAATAATAATATCGCCTTTTTGTTTTACAATGAACAGAATGAATCTATTATAACATTATTTCTTATCCGCAATGCAGATTTCCCTTCCCATTCGGTGGCGGCCAGAAGAAAAAATCCACGTCTTCGAGCGCGCCCGCCGGCCCATCTGCCGGGCCGCCCGTCTCCCTCTGCGGCCCTAGCGGCCCCAGTGGTCAGGCCCCAGTGGCCCCTAGCAAGGACATCATGTGCACGCGAGCCCTGAGACGAGGCTCGGACAGGAGTCTGACGGGGTCGACTCATGAGCTCGCCGTGAGCTCGAGCAAGGTGGCCCACTCTCATTCCCAGTCCAACTTGAGCGATATGAACTACCCCAGGTAATTTCGATATGATTGGATGGAAATTAAAATTTATTACAAATAAGTTCACTACAATACATATTCTATTTTTTTTTTTTTTTTTTTTTTTTTTTTTTTTAGCATGTCCTATTTTTTGAATGTATGTAGTTGACCAATAAAGAGTTAAATAATAATAATAATAAGTACATTATTTCCATATTTAAAGCCAGCTCCGTCTAAATTTGGAACACACCACATCCATCTTCAATTTCATACCTCCTCAATTTGTGTCTTGACCCTGTCAATTTGAGAGAATTTCATATGATTTGGCAAAGAAATTGACTTGATTAACGGGTGATTCCCGTTCCAACCATTTTCTATAAAGGTACCAAAAAGTTGGTCTAGCCATTCAAAAAGGAAATGCTTTTTTCATCCTCGTTTCCCTTCTGGAAGGACGGTCCCTGGGAGAGAAGTATTTTATATTAAAAATAATAATAATAATGAAACCAGGAGGTCGGTGGTTCAAGTCCGGATTTCAGCGTAAATTTAGTAAAGCGAGTTTGAGTAGTTGTGACATCACGATTGTGATTAACACAAATATGATAACTTTAAAAAAGAATTGTTTCTCTCACTCTTCTAATACTTATTTTCACAGAGATTCAGCCGTCATACAGGGTGGCTCCTCAACGGAGGAGACAAACCAGGACGACGTGTGTCCATGGGATGATCCACCCTGTAAAGCCATCCCTCAACAACCGAGCGGACCTCATCTGGTGTCGACGGCTTCTCTAGCGGGGGCTCACGGGTGAGGAGGAAGGGACCATCAGGTGGTTGAGGCGCCGCAGTGGCGCATGTATAAATTTCCGATAGGGGGGACTGGAAGGTTTGCGTTCCTCCCTTAAAAAACCCCCTCTCTCCTCATGTACAAACTCGGTAGATTTAGCCACCACAAAATCTTCTTCTTCTTCTTCTTTACTATGTCTTATCCCGCTTGAGCAGGTTCGACGTTGTTCAACCTCATGGTTGAGGTTGGTTGGTTTTGGCACATTTTTTTTTTACAGCTGGATGCCCTCCCTAACGCCAACGATTCTATTTGATTTAACGTCCTGGATTAGGACGGTGGTTTAACCCTCCATTCGCTGGGAATCGTACCAGCTACCCACATTAACCTCACCCAGCCTGGGTAGGGCCGGAAATGCCAGCCTCACATGTACGGAGGGAACAGAATTTTCTGTGTGAAAAATCTGCTCCGACCGGGGATCGAATCAGGATCTCTGGACTACGGGCAGTAGTCACAACCGTTACGCCACGGAGGCTGGCGTATTTTTTAGCCAAAAAAAAAAAAATTTCGTAACCACAGTTATTTCCTAAAATACACAATTTCCAGGTACAATCTTCGACGTCTGGCAAACACCAGCATGTCCACGTCGGTGACAGACGAGGCGTGGGAGTCGCAAGGCCAGACACACGGGACGGCAAGCAGCGCCGCCGCGTCCCGAACCAATTCCAGGAAGAATTCCAACCAGCTCGACTCGAACAGCTCGTCGTCTGACCTCAGCTTGGTAGGGAAAATTCTTCTTTGTATGTACTTCTTATTTAATTTAATTTATTCTTTATTTACGGGTCAAGCCCAATGTACATTGATTACATAGAACAATATTAAATTAATACAAATAAGAAAACAAAATAAGAAAATTTAAGAAGACAAGTAAAATATCACAGTTAAAATGTAGAGAAATTTAACTAGAAAGGCTGTACATATTAATTACAATTACTTATGTTTAAACTATTCCTATTCCCTTTTCCTGGTTCTGAATGGAAATACGATATATTAGAACAATCAAAATGAAAAAAATTTGGTCAAATTTCATAACGTATGATCCTAACAAATTAAATAAGTTAAAATAATTTTCTTCTTTTTCTCTGCCTTTTCTTAAACCTACGTGAAATCGACTTTTTCAACCTCTTCCTCATGGTTCAAGTAGGTTTTGGCACTCCTATTTTCACATTTCACGCCTGAAATAACTTTCTAATGCCAACCGAGTTTAGGGCGCCAAAGATTTGTGTCATTATAGTGTACAATATATTTTGACCATACAAACTCTGAAACATCAGCTACCTGAATAAAATGTTAAGTTAATCAACCTGTGTTCAACATTAGTTCCAACTTTTCAAATCTTCTCTAAAAATTGTATTTATTTATTTTAATATTTTCAATTTTACTATATTCTAATTTTATATGCTTAGATTAAGATTTGAATTGTTTGTTATTTAATACTGTACAAAATATATATTACATTACATTACATTACTTGTAGTCTGCGTTTCATTTTAGCAAAAGCGCGCTTTCCAATATTTACTGTGGAACGCAGAAGACATAGGTTCCGCCCTTAAAACTCGCTGCTACCATTTCAGGCTGTAGCAACAGCGGCGGGTGGCTCCTTGGACATTTCCGATAGACTGAACCGAATGAACATAGAACAGCGCAGACTATCTTGTACCGTGCCGGCACCAAGGTCGTCCGTCTCTAGCAATGAGGACACTCAACAACAGTATCAACGGTCTTTTGAATCCACTCAAGGTAGGTATTATCTGCCAGGTAATTCTTTGTCTCTAGACGTTCCTTTTCTTGTTTTCTTCTAATATTTTCCTAAGCAATGTTTGAAGGATTTATGTTAGTTAGATGAATACAGCTAAGTAAGTAGGTATATTATAATATACTTTCTCAATTTACATTTACACAATTTGTATGGCTGCTGCTATCAATTTCTAAAGATATTGTTTTTTCTATTACTTTTCATATAAAATTTAACATAACATTTGATACAATATATTAGCAATAAATATTAACGGATGTGTATTATAAGCTTTATGAATGATTCATTCAATTTTCAAATAATACGCATTTAGAACTTTATTACTACATCATAAAATGGTAAATACCCAATCTTACTACCTAAATTTGGTGCGATTTGCAACTGAAATGACGTCACCATCTTCCCTATACCTGTGTTCCCTATTTCCGTGAAAAGTATGGAATTGAACACTGGATAGTGTTTGGATTGTGGTTTGGCGTGCGCGGAACAGCATCACCATTCCTAAAACAATTTTTCATAACAAATAATATACAACAGCGAAGACTAGAAGAACTCTGTCTAACAGTTATGAAAGATACCCTACATATCATACAAAAACATTTATATTCAAACCAAAGTTGAATTCGAAAGAACCTTACCAGAATTAATGAACCTCACCAAAAAGAAGAAAAAGAAAAAAAAATCTATGTATAGTGTATACCATGTCTTTGATTGATTTTAATGCTGTGTCCGAAAGGCAACTACAATTTTGAAGCCGTCCGTTAAAATAATAAATTTTAATTGTTTCTCTGTCACTTCATCAGGTGACTTAGCCACTCCTAGTTCTCCCAAACTGACCACAAGTCCATCTAGTGGCGGTGGCGAGAGGAAGCGCTCTGTCACCACCCCCACCACCCTGCTCTGTCTTCGCAAGCACTCGAGCACTGGGACGGGTGCCCCTCTCATTTCCGTGTCATCCGCATCAGAAACACCCGCCGTCCTGAGCGAGGAGACTCTAAGTAATTTTTGAATGATTTTTTTTTCTCGAAAGCTTTTTTAGAAGCATTAGGGAATAATCTTTTAACACATACACGACCGGCACCATTTTCAGTGTATGTACGCATGGGACCGCTATATCTGAGCATATCTGAGAATAGCACCGAAAAACCCGCTTGGAGAGTAAAATTATACAGGGGTATAGAGTATATTTCTATACTAAAACATAGAAATAGGTGTCCCACCGGTGAGACAAGCAGGTTTGAAATCAAGAAGGTCACTTGTCCCACCGGTGGGACAACCAGTCCATAGCGTACATACTCACTTGTTCCACCGGTGGGACAACCGGTCCATATTATATTTATGTCCAACAGGTAGGGGTCTATAGGCAATTAAAATTGATACAATATATTTTACTTTGTCCTTTTTTTTCTTGAGTATTCTAACCAAAATTTATTCCAACCAAAATTATTTATATTCAAGGTCAAGTCGAAGGTCAAACTGAGGCTACCGAGGAGGCGACAGCCAGTGGAGGGGAGGCCGCGGGTAAAAATACTGAGGTGTGTCCTTGGGAAGACGAGTAAGTCATTTTTTTTTTTTTTTTTTTTTAATCAGCTTTGTCATTGAATTTTGATTTACACCCGTCTTGTTCTAAAAGTCTAAGGCACTACTTTTAAATTATACACAGTAAATAATATCAAAAAGAGCATCATATCAAGTCTTATTTATTTGTAACTTAATAATTTATCATCGTTATCGCCATTAGAACCGGTTGATATGGTGGATCATTCATGATACTAATACAGTTTATTATTATTTTTTTAAAAAAGAATGGTACATCAAAAAAAAAAAAAAAATAGATAACTGGTAATCTAGGACTACCTTCATAAGGTAGACTCCTTTATAATTTATCATCGTTATCGCCATTAGTACCGGTTGAAATGGTGGAACATTCATGACACTAATACAGTTTATTATTATTTAAAAAAAAAAAAAAAAAAATGGTACATCAACAGTAGATAACTGGTAATCAAGGACTGAAGTCATGCCCCTGGTAGTTCCGGGGTGTTTTCTCCATTCATCCGAGCTCAGCGATGGCTCAAACACCATCGCGAGTGATCTTTCGGGGGGAAGTCCCCACCGAAAGAGTATTATTCGATCGGCAAAAAAAAATCAAGGACTACCTTCTTATGGTAGACTCCTAAAAAAAATTCTGGTACCTCTGAGTCTAAGAGAGATTGCGCGAATGACTGACAATTGTTCTTGAGTTCTTATCCAAGCTAGAACATTGGAATGTGTTTTATTAAATTTTTCACTTAAAATGGTGGCCATTTTATTCAAGTAATTTTCATATTCATTCTGGTCCCCGAGCCTACAGTAATAAAATAAATTATCTCTATCTTCGTCTCTCAGAGAAACGTGTTTCGTAAATTCATTATAACTGACTGTATTTTAATACGATAAAATATATAAAAAAAAAGTCAAAATTCAAATATCTTTTAACATAAAATAATTACAAAGTCTATGATAGTCTTGATCATTGGTTCAAATGATCAAGATTTCGATCGCTGCAATTTAGTTGTTTCACTTACTAGTAGGTATAGGTATACACTGTAAAGTTAAAGACTCTTTTACAATTGCTTGAGAAAAACTGAACAAAGTCCGCCATTGATCATGAACTATTTTGAATTGCCTTTATTTTCAGAACTGAAGTTTCAAAATGATTTTTTCTTTGATGAAATGCTAGAAAAAATAAGTCATTTATTGTAAAACTCACCAATTTACTCTTAGAAGATCACATCAATCACCATGAAGATGTTGCAGAATGAATGAATTCAGACATTTTCTCAAGCTGTGCATCGCATTTACTGAAATGTCTTTTGGGGTAGCATTTAATTATTTGATAGTTGATTTGGGTAAAAACAAAAATCCTACAAGAACTCAAAGATGCTATTTGACCTGATAATAAATGCTATTCTCTAATATGTACATGTACATGTTGGTACGATGTGAAACTTGAGAGGACATCTGAGCTCCCAACTCATGCACTCTTCCAACTCTTGCACTCTGCAATCTCTGCATCTCCATGATGTGATCTTCAAAATGTGAATGGTGATTATCAAAATAAATGGCATTCTGTTTTCTAGCATCCCATCAAAGAAAAAATCATTTTGAAGCTTCACCTTTGAAAATGTAGGGATTTCAAGATCATTCATAATCAATGATTAAAATAGAGAGGTTAGTTGATGGCATGGATATTTAGAACTATTACCTGCTGATGAGAGCAAATAAGCTCGAAACAGCTGTTCAGGTATGTTCTTATACAGGTATTCATGTACATCTAGTACAACTTCTCACTTTTCTAGTTATACTGATTTCTAGTTATACTGAATGGTGAACCGTATAATATAAGTAGAAAAAATCTTTGATTTTCCCCTCTATGTTTTTTTTTTTTTTCAGAGAGTCGTGTAAAGTGAATACTCCGTTTGTGAAGAAATACGCCACACTTGGCTATCTCTAGCAGAGTTCAAATCTTTGAGACTAAAAACCAATCCAGTTTGTGTGATGCTGGCGAATCCTAATACTTTATTAACAGTGTATTTGTTAATTTTATTATGTATGTACAATGTTACATTTTACTTACAATACGTGTTTTGAGTAGAGCCTTATTACGAGGTAATGTTACTTCGATTGATTTCTACAAACTCCTATATGATGTCAGTTTTTTAAAAGGAAAACATCCACACCTAGGATTGAATTAGAAAATACACCATTATTTTTTACTGTATTATTGACGAGTTCCATATAAATGAGTATCTACGTGCTGAACTTGTAAAGACATATTCTTTCAGTTAAAAATAAAAATGCAAGAAAAAATAAAGTTCTAATATGACAGAATTAAGGTTTTATTAGACGAATCAATCAGAAAATTGCAAGGAACCTTTGGAACCTTTTTTTCTTATTCAATAACCGATACAAAATTATCATATATTATTATGTACTTTCTACAATTGCTTGAAGTATAAACTGGTACTTCGGTTATTATTCCAAATATACCAATAATTCTGGATCAAATTTCAGATTGAATTGAAAATTATTGAGCATTGATATTTGATTGAATAACTATGAAAAATATCCTTGGTGTGGATTCAGGATGTATTATGAGATGACAAAAAGTTAAATAACTTTCAATGATATTACTGACTTTAGACCCTTCTGTATAGATTTATATAATACTATTATGTTTAAAATTTAATTCGTATTCAATAAAATTTGTTAATCTGTTTTCTTATGTAGAACGAAAATTAAATACTTAAGTTACTGTTTTAAAATGTTAATTTGTTTATGTTAAAAAACCATCTAATATACTTGTGTTATTAATGAATGAAGGGTCACTATAAGTAGTTGATAATAAAAATAATAAATTTCTTCTGGATGGATTTTGAATACATAGAAGAAGATATTTTTACTAAGAAATACATAGAATATTCTACTCTGAATCAGTTAAACTGTTGAAAGAACTTTCTGATTTTGACTTAAAAATGAACTAAGATAATGAACTAATCAGAGTAGTCTAGCAGTATAAAAAAAAATGACAATTCAGTTTTAGTATGTAAGATTCTCGAATGTAAAACATAAATTCGAATGACATTGTTTTCTTCTGTTAATGAATGTTAAATCTGTTATTTATTTTAAATTTATATTTCATTAATTATTCCTTTCAGGTAATACTTGAATATTAAATAGTGACCATTTCATACATTAATAACGGATCTTTTTGTATTATCTTTTTACATACATCTATTTCTTGATTATGTTTTTCCCCTCTTGATTATTTTTAATCAATACCTGTATTCTTGAAGTTATTTTGACTATACTTTTGACCTTTTTTGCTTTAGATTTTGATACATAAAAACAATGTCTGAGAAACTTCCAAAAAGAATCCATTACGCTGGAAAAATGATTATCGTGATAAAGTTTCGTAATAAAATATCTGGAACAAAGATGTGTATTGTAAAAACAGAACTAGGTAAGAAGAAAATCTAAAGAAAATTCACTTTTATGTCCAGTTGAGTGTAGACTTGAGCGATCAAATGCTTTATAAAAAAATCATCGGGAAGTAAAATAATACCTTGGTACTTCTTTTCTGATAAGGTAGCATACGTTATAATTATTATAATGCTAAAAAATTTGATAGTTTTCTAAAAGATAATTAATAGAAACGATTTTTTTTTAAACTGATTTCCTGTAGTATTTGAATATGAAGTCATTTGAGTTTTCATCTTAAAGTGATAATTTTCATCAATATATAAAGTATTCAATGTAAGTAATTATATGTTTTTGTCAAACACATGTGTGCATACAAACAAGATCTGAGCCCCTTGTTCGTATTTTACACAAATATATTTTGTTCAAAGTTCTAATATTAAGAATTAATAAGATTTTATATTAAGGAAAACTATGGTTTATATCTGCAAATTATTAATCACAAAAAATATAACTATAAAACTATTTCCCAAATTTTAAGGAATGAGTGAATTAAAAATATACAACAATATTGTACGATTTTATTTGTGGTGAAGCACAAGGCCTCTTCACAATTTTTGTGGGTAGCGCAGCATTACTAAGAGCCTCCTTCACATTTCGAATTATTCTATAAAATTAATTTCTTTTTACTCTGGTAATGCCTCCATGGGTCGTTTCTCATACAAGTAACTACTCATTTTTCCTCACTAGGTATGAGTGGTCCCCAATACCAAGTAATATGATCAGATTTCTGCGATCGTGGGAATCGAACCAGGTTCACAATGTGCGTGCAAGCTACCGCTAACTCACTCTCCACGGTGACTAATATACAACAATATTTATTTAAAGACAGGTCTATAGAAGTACATGCCCCTGGGTACTTTTTTAAACAAAACCTTATGCTGATGAGAAGGAAACAATTCCATGACACCTGATCTTGAACCGATATAAAATTCAACAATTCAGTTGAAATGAGCTTTTTTTTTAACATTATAGGGGTAATGTAATAGGAGTAGGAAATACATCCAATTTTAATATCACTTTAATCATTTACAGTTATAAAAAATTCACACACTATCATACTTAACTGTCTCTAAATTTAATTTATAATGCCAATTAATTTCAAAATCAAAAATAACTACCATCGCTAAATTTAGAAGACTTTTATGGGTGCTAGGAAAGGTTTTTTTGAGCCAAAAATATTAAAACCTTTTCTACCTATTCATAATAACATTCATGTCTAAATTTGTAAACATCGCCAATTTTACCATACATAATTACATTAGTTACATACCTGTTAAAAAATACTAAAAATAAATGTATGTTTTTAATCCAAAGACGGTTAATGATTGGTTTGAAATCCAGTAAAAATTATATTGGGTCAATGAGTGCTCAATTGAAAATTAGGATGAAATTATCTACGTACACCTATAGTATAAAGTACTTTGAAGAAATTCTACTAAAGTAAAATATGACAAGAGGTGGTTTAAAGTTTAAACCCTACGTATTAAATAAATTAAAAATTATTTTAATCTGTCATAAAATAACTCTAGAAAAGTACCGTAAAATCTTTAGTTTCCTTACTCTTAAAATTTCAAAAAATGTGACTTGTCTCAAATGAATAAATTTCACATATTTTTTATTGATTATTAGCTATTGGTTTTTTTTTATGTAACCTAAATCACTTGAAAATTCATCATTATTTTTTTCCCCTCAACATTTCCTTGATTAAAAACAGTAATTTTATCAGTTGAAGGAATGGTCTATGTATAATTTACAAAAAATAGCCCAATACATACTTTTATGTAATAAAAAAACTATGTGGGAGTATTATTGGGTGACTTCTATATTTATTTTATAATAGTAACTCTCTTCAAAGCATGCATATAATGCACTGGTAGTCAAGTGGTTAACGCACAAATCTGGTAGTCCAGGTAGCGTAATGATCCGTTGGTTCGAATCCACTCCAGTGCACTAATTTTTCCTCATTAATATGAGTTTGTGACCACATAATATTCAGACTCTGAAGGCGGTGGTTACCTTCCTCTAAAGAGTGTTATTATTATATTATTTCATGATATCAACATAAATGATTTAATATTTTATAAAATATGATTACTGTGGGGAAATATGGCCAGTTTAATAGTTTATGCTCTTATTTTTATTTAGCATTGTGTATTTTTTTCCTGCAGTCAAAAAACTAAATATCAAAATCAAAAACACCTATAAGCATTTGTAAGTATATTTTCTGACAAATATTTCAAATGATTTGGTACAATTTGTGTAGTGTTGAAGAAAAAAATGGGTTTTGATGTTAATCTACTCAAATGATAACTACGATGGTAAGTGAAGTTGGTGTGACGCTGCTAGTCTCAAATGAAATGATTTTTATGTTTTAGGATCACCTAAGTTTTTCATGTATCTTCATAAATTCAAATAGTGTATACAGTATACACAGTGTTGTTCAAAACGTATATGACTTTGGAGGCAATGACATGTATAATATTGTGTATAATTATGAATAATTATGATGAACTTATTATGTTGAATAGACTGGGGCACCATGATAGTCAAAATAATAAAAGCTAAATATGTATAGTAATAATAAATTAATTTTATTCAATTTGGATGGTTTTCCATACTTAATAAAAAAAATATTATTATTATATTATTTTTTTTTTAGGAAATATTTCATTGAACTTGACAGTGTGAAAATCTTGGTGAACAGCTAATATTGCTTATTATAGATTATTTTATAAGCTTTTAATAGAGAATTTGAAGGAACACGTACATGATGATAATTTATTTTAATAAGAAATTATGGTTTACTTAAACCATTGACCAAAACAATCTATGTAAACATGTGATTTTCTATTACAAATTTAAGATCTTGTTTTCATTTCACCTCGTTAAGATGTTGTCGTTGAAAAATTATTTCTAATTCACGAATTTCAATAAACTTAATTGTAAAACACTTAATTCATTTTTACAACAAAGAACATGATCAGTTACTTTAAAAAACATCCATGGTGTCCAGTTCTCTCCCGTTTTTTCTCTAAAATAATAATAATAATAATAAAGCAAATTTAATGGTATGCACTTTCTATTTTAATATAAATATTTTATTTATTAAACAACTATATTCAATTTATTTTGTTTTAATTTAATTTATAATAATTATACGAATAGGTATGCGTGTGTGTCAAGTATTCATTTTTCATCATTTTAATTTTATTTATCATTCTTAACCATTGTTCACGATATTAAAATACATTATATAAATTTTATTAAACATAAAAAACATTATTCAGGACATCATCATTTGGATGACAACCCAAAACGCTTGCAGCATTGCCTCGTTGAACTGCAAGGCTTATCTGTTGCAGCAAATAATTTCCCGATCTTGGGTCTAAAAAAATATATAAAGATTTATTGTTGTGTGAAAATAAAAATAGGCCACAAAAATATTTTTTGAACATTGTTCACTGGAATAACAGCGAAATTTCGTACCTATTCTTTATTTCACGAAAAATGATATGATTTTTGAATTGAATGAAACTTTAATACTTTAGGATCAAAAATATCTCATCCCAAATGATAGGCATTAAAATATACTGAGTAGGTATTCAAAATAAAAATCTATAACTTTATGGATGAATTCTTTAATTTGAATTATTGAAGGGCCATCAATTTAATTGAATGCCAAATCAAACGCCAACAACAGATTATTTTTATAGAATTATAAAAAGCGTAAAAAATCAAAAGATTTCATAAATATTAATTATAAGTTAGCTCTTAGCGAATTTTTTTTAGTAGTAATATTTTTTAAAATAAAAAATAGGCGATAGTGAAAAACATTCTTACTTCATGGAAACATGATAATCGTTGTTTAAAAAAATCCAAATGTGTCTCATCTTATTATAATTAGAAGAAAACAAAAACATTTTTAAGATAGATCTAATATTACAAAAATGTAAAATATAGTGTTAATGACACAAAGTAATTGAAAATCAATTTAAAATAGTTATATTTTGTTTAAAATTGGTATAATGAATTCTTTTTGAAGTGTAATTAAATGATGTTATCTCCCTCTTGACTTTTCATAAAGATGTAGCAAAACGTAATTTTATTTTGAATAATTAAACACAAAAAAACCTTACAAACAAGGCAGAACTTTTCAAAAATCTGTAACAATATTTTGTTTGAATTAAATATTTTAAAATAATGAAATCTTTTTGCTAACACATTTACAACAACAAGATGATATCTGTTTCCAATGGCGTTGATTGTTTTCCTGTGTATTTATTACGTTGTACCATATTTATTCTTATTCAAAAAATATTCTATACTTAATTTAAAATAACTATCTTACATATTAAAATTAATCACTCGTAATTCTTAATGTGTGTATAGTCGTATTATCAATAATTTAATTTAATATAGCTGAAAAAAAAATCTTTGAGACTTGTCACATTTTTTGTACTTTGAACAAATTATAATTGCATAATGTTTATTGATAAAAAGACATAAAATATATAATTATTGACTCTTTAGTTTTACTACTCCTGACATTTATTCAAATTTCAGGTAACAATCAATCAGAATGCAAGTGAAAATTTAAGCTTACCTGAGAGAACACTTTTCTTTTTAGACACATCACATTAGATTGAAAACTAATCAAAGTATATCAAGTATGTTTGAAAAAGTTAACATCAATTTGTAGATTTTTTCTGTCCCTCTCTTTATTTCTTCAAGTACCTACTTCGTTTTCCTTGACTGTAAAATACTCATTACCAATCTGAAATTTTATCTATCATTGCTCTGATATTAGTTATTGTTTCATTTATATAAAGATACCCAATTCTTAAAACCTATAAAGTAGAAAATATTTTCTCTCTCTCTCTTTTAAATTGTGAAACAGTAAAACAAACTAATAATGCTATAAAATTTCTCACAATTTCATTGATTGATTCATACTCTTAATTTTTTTTATCATTTGCGAAGTATTTTTGTAGAGATTTAGATGTAAGTTTGTTTATTACAGCCCGTTATTATTACATTTAAATATTTCTTATTTCTTGATTCATAATTAAATGTGATAGATTTTTAATAATTATATTTAAAAAATATAAAAAAAATAGATAATAAAATAGATAGATATAAATAGTTTTACCTCATAATGTAAGCATTTAGATTGTACTTTTTAGCGATGATAAAGCTTGTTCATCATTAATTTGAAATTCCAAATAAGATTCAAACTAGGTTCTTATTTTCACATTGGAGAACCAGAAAAGGAATTGGTTTTGAACGGTTATGAAATAATATAACTTATATTCTCGAAAACATAAAAATCGGAGGATGATAACCATTTAAATAAACTCTGAAGTTTTCCAATAAAAAGTAAAAATATCAGAAATGAGCTTATAAATAAAATTATGTATTTCAGAAGAAAAATAACAATACAAATTGTATCCGTAAAATAGATAAATATTTAGGATACAAATTCAATAGGTAAACACTAGTGGAAATTTTGTGGGAAAATTGAGAATTAACAAAATGACGATATTTTTGGCGCTATGTTACAATAAAATTACCTACAGTAGAATAAGGCCATTCTAAAATGGCTGTCCGTCTGATAAAATTCGTATATAATTATTGGAAATGGTAGTGATAATATACACCAAAAGAGTTTTATCTTCTCTCCTCTTTGTTTCGATATTCCTAAACAATTTTCTATAAGTCTCATTACTGAAAACTATGCCGTTCTCTCTTTTTCTTTTTTTGGCAAATCAAAACAAAACACTTCTTCCTATACATTGCATTTAATTCTACTGTTTCTACAGTTTATATATAATAAAGATTGGCGTTTTCCGTTGGAAAAATTTCAAATCTTTTTGAAATTTACCAACTTACTTACTTGGTTACTTTCTTGTTCAAATTTTTCTCCGTGGTGAGGATTTCAACACAAAAATAAGATTCATAACAACAACAAGAAATCTTGTCTGTAGTTCATCTTC
Organism: Bactericera cockerelli; assembly: GCA_024516035.1. NCBI lineage: Eukaryota > Metazoa > Arthropoda > Insecta > Hemiptera > Triozidae > Bactericera > Bactericera cockerelli. Next base: position 5,147,145 of record CM044963.1, on the reverse strand, counting down.
ACTTTATGGCTGAGTCACATGGCTGAAGAGTTGAAAAGATATCTAATAAAGGGTTAATGCCCTAGCATTTCAACTTAACATTTTAAAGTAATTTACTACATTATACATAATATTTTTATTTAAATTATAATGTTGTAGTTCATTTCTGTTAATTTTAATATTTTATTTTAAACTGGTAATTAAATAATTATATTTACTACCGATTATTTATTATAAACTCATTTTATTATACCATTATTTAGCGTAATAAAATGATAATTATTTTTAAAACATGTATTACAAAAATACTATGAATAAAATATTACAAAAATTACAAGTCTCTTGCTGTTGCATTTATTTTCTTTTTTATTTAAAAAAGTAGAACTTCTTTTTATTTTAAAGAGTGCTTCTTATCCAGAACTACTCATGTAAACCATTTACAATACAATACGTCTCCTATAGGTATGTGTACAAAATTGCCTTGATATCTCTTTAGTGGTTTCTGAGATTTGTGTGTTGCAAGGAATGGAAATAATAGAGAAACTTACCGATAGACAGGCAGACCCAAAACCATAGTTGCTTAAATAAGAGTTTATGAAATGTTCAGAAATACAATAAAAAAAAACTAAATCGGATACAAAAACGAACTCTCTACGTCCGACATTTAATAAAGTTGGCGCAAAAGTTAAGAACAGCTGTATTTTTTTTTTTTTTTTTTTTTTTTTTTTTTGTCTGATCTTTATGGAATTATTAATTAATTGTAAATTGTATTTGATAGTTTTTTTTTCCAGGACACATCTTTCAAATTAAAAAAAAAAAAAATTACAAATCAAAAATTTCTTCTTGTTCATCGTGTAAGCTTTTCAGTGTGGACAAAATACTTGCAGCGTTGCCCCTCTGAATTGCGAGGGACATTCTCTGTCGAAGATGTTCAGCTGCTTTTTTATCCCCGGAAATATTCGCAAGCCTTTGTCCAACTGTCTTGATGAAGTTAGAGGTTTCCAAACTCCAGGGGCCTAAAGTTTCTACGGCCAGGGGCAAAAATAAGTAGTTTTTCCTTGTTATAGATTCATATTTTTTCTTTTTCTTTCGGGCAGCTTCCTCTGCAGCAGATCCGGCAATTTTACTTGTTGTGGAGAGGTAAGAATCTGCCAATGTATTCACGCAGGTGACGTCCCAAACTAAGGATTGACCTTTTGTCCATGGTACCATTGTCATCCCATCAGGGCGTTTGCCATCATCCCTCGATAATCCAACAGGTTCTAGTGTTGATGGAACTCGTATTGAACACAATGCTCGATGAACAATATTGTTCAATTCTGCGTGCCGAGGATATCTACCCTTCCCTTTATGACAACTCAAACTATGTAAACCATCTTCTGTTATTAACACACCACAGTCACACATGTGTTTTTCCAGTAAATTACATCCCAGACGAAGGCCAATACAAGTACGAAAAGTCAAGTTTTCCATGTACGTTCCAATATTAACCGAAGGATAGGCATGTAACCAACATCCAGATTCTTTATTTTGAAGTGCAAGGAAGCGAGCCTTTTCAATGGGTGTGGAAAAATTGAAGTTTTCAATCACATTTTTAAGGTAGATACTATCCCATATATTTTGATTTGAAAGATTATGAACATCAGGTAACATTTCACATTGATTGTTCCACTTTTCAATAGCAGCTGATTTTAAGAAAACAGAAACTTCATTGTCCATTTTGAGAATTTGAGAGACCAAGTTCTGAACTCCATGTATCGAGCTGAGGAAAGCTGGTAGAGCAATTTCGCTAATTTTACGAATCCCAATGCCTCCGTTTCTTATGGGGAGAGTTGCCAGCCTCCATTGTGATTCATCAAATGGAACATTGAGAATAGATTGAAGGGCTTGATGGATTATTTCGTCGACTGAATTCAAAAAATCTTCAAATTTCCAACAAGGGCTGGTTCTTAACAAATAGGTTAGTTTAGGAACTAGTAAACAGTTTTTGAGTAAGGTATAACCAACATGAGCATTCAGATTTTCAAGCCGTTCAAACATTAGTTTTAGTTGGTCAAGTTTTGGGGTAGCATGCTGAATAAAACCTTCATCATATATAGGTGCTCCTAGTAAATTCAACTCACTTTTCTCAATAACGCGTATTCCTGGTGATAATTCATTGAACTTTTCTATTAAATTCGAATCAGTAACATGTGAGCAGAAATGAATCTCACATTTAGAAGGATTTACTTCTAGTCCAACATTTCTTGCAAGTCGAATTATCTTTGAAAAGTTGTCGAGGACGATATCAGGTGAATCTGCTAATGTTGCGTCATCTAAGTACCAGGAATTCAACTCAGTGGATATTTTTTGTACAATAGGTTGGACAGTAAGACTAAAGAGCATCGGTCCACATGGGTCCCCTTGTTGACAGCCTCTTTCTGAATCTATAACATCATTTCCGAAAAAAAGTAATGATGGATTTCTATAGCATTGATCAATGAAAGGATATGTCAGCGGTATTTTCTCTCTTTACTTCTTGGAATCTACACTGCCAATTATGGACACAATACTTCCTCGTGATTGGATCGCATTCTATATAATTGGCAGTTTTGAGATTTTATACCAAATTACTTTTATCTCCAAAAGTTCTTAACCGATTCTCTTCAAATTTGATTTATATGATAGTATGCCGTTTTCCCTACATTCTAGATACAACGAAAAATTCTGTATCGGCAAGTCGTAGACCTTATTTTTAAAACTTTTTGGTCCGATTTTTTTTTTTTTTTTTTTTGGTTTTTAAATTTAAGGTCTCAAGTGTACCTACCTATAAATTATGCAATAAGAACCATATTTTAAATTGGGTTTAACGTCGCTTTCAACTACATGTTCATACCTATCACAACGCGAGTGTTATATTCCTTTCGCAGGAAACTCACAAACCTGCTACCCACATTAACCTCACTTAGCCTGGATTGGGCCCAAATGCCAATTACTAAATTTTTCCTTTCTGTGTGCGCCTGTCATTTACTGACAACTATGCAACATGCGTAATACATAACTGTACATAATGTACTACGCACATTGCATAATCGCTTGAAAATGAAAGGCGCTCATAGGATTGTATAGAAACTCGAGTAAAACGAGGAATGTGTCTAATTAATCTAATTATTACTACCGTTTACAAAATATTTCCGATTACACACGGTCAAAATCATATCGGCTTGCACTCCAGGTGCCCCGGGTTCGAATTCCGGCGGGGTCGGACTTTTTCGGCTGTGGACTTCGGATGTCGGGGCCTACCCTAGCCTCATGAGGACAATGGGGGTAATTTTAGAGTGGGCAACCTCTAGTGGCGGCATTACGAGATTGATATTGAAATATATTATGACGATTGGTTGGAGATAATTATGATGCATTAGCGTTCTCGTAATGTCGATGCTACCCACTAAAAATTGTGACATACACAAATAACTAGCTCTTTATCTCCTTTATCTTTAAAATCATAACACACGTTCTGCTGGCTATTCCTTACCCCACTTAGGCTGGATCAGGATAATTATAGTGGTTCAACCCGACGTAGGAATAAGACCATGTGGTTGAAAACACCATTACACTAAACCCGGGGTTAAGTGGCAGAGAATGCCTAAGGCATTATCTTCGCCTCGGATTACATGACACAATTGTAAATTTAAATTAATTTTTTTTCTTCTATATTTTTTTTTTTTTTTTTTTTAAGTGGGGTTTAACGTCGCTTTCAACTGCCATGGTCATATCACGACGGGGGTTTTACCCTCCATTCGCAGGAAACTCACAAACCTGCTACTCACATTGACCTCACCCAGCCTGAGTGGGGCCGGGAAAAGCCAGCGTCACGAGAATTAGAATTTGAATGGTCACCCATCCAAGTCTTAACCTCGCTGGATGTCGCTTAACTTCGGTGTTCTGAAGGGAACCGGTGTATTCAACATGCCATCGACGCTGGCTTTCTATATTTTAATTTGTGTTATTTTTTATTTCTGTTAATAATTTACTGTTGATTGTTTTGTATAAAAAATATAGTGTAAATAAATAAATTAAAATAAATAAATAGAGAGTTAAGAGGCTCGTGGAATTATACATTCACCGACCTCAGTAGCTTGATCGATAAGGCGGTGGACTTGTAAACTGGAGGTCGGTGGTTCAAGTCCCGGTTTCAGCGTAGATTTAGTAAAGCGAGTGTGAGTAGTTGTGGTATCACGAAAATGACTAACACAAATATGATAACTTTTTAGCTTTAACTTTGAAATTTAATAATAAATTCATCCAGGCATATATTATTGAAGCTAAGCGTCTTCATCAGCCGAATTTCAAACGTACTTGTGGTCGGCATTTGCTCCATGAATCCCTTCCTTCCATATCTTTTTAAGTCCGTTCTCTTTTTTCCATTTTTTTTTTCTATTAAAAAGTTATGATATTAGTTTGTGTTAATCAATATATTAATTACTCTAACTTACAGTACTCAATTTTTTCTCAACTTGGGACTTCAACCACCGACCTCCAAATCAAAAGTCCGCCGTCTTATCGCCGTCTTAGCTACCGAGTTTGATGATGGTCTCTTGAACTCTTTCTCCCTCTACCTCTTTCTCTCTCTCACTCTCTCTTGCGTGTGTTTGCCTCTTTCTATTTTCTACCTCTCCCTCCTGTCTCTACTCCCTTCTCTCCTCCTCCATCTCCTCTCTCCCCTCTCCGCTACTTTTTCTCCTCCAACGATTTTCCATCCTTCATCTCCCAGCTACTTATGTAATAGAAAAAGCCATTTGTCTTATCTCAAAAACATAAGCACACACATGAGGGTGAGAGGGAGGACGAGGTAGGAAGAGAAAGAAAGTCAGAGAGAGAGAGGAAAGGCAATCTTAGAGATGAGATATAAGCATAAAAAAAACATAAGAAAATGTGAATGCTGAGAGAGAGAGAGAGAGAGAGAGAGAGAGTATAAGAGAGGAATCAGTAAAATAAGCATATAAAGCGTAATGTTGAAAATAGAAAAGCCAAGAAAAGGTATATGATTGATTTGAAAGAGAGAGAGAGAGAGAGATGTAACAAGGATAATAATACGTGAATGGCTAAGATAGAGAGAGAGATGAAAGGTTGATGTTTGATTTAATGGAGAGTTTTGTTGACAAGAGAGAGAAAGAGAGAGAGAGTGATGAAGGAAGGGACAGTAGAGTTATGAACTTAAGTAGTGCAATTATAATAGGGAAGAGTGAGAGAGAGAAACGGGGGGAGAAATATGGAGGTAAAGGGAGAAGGGAAGAGATATGTAGAAAGAAAGTGAGAACGAGAGACTTGAGGTGTGGGGGAGAGAAAGAGAGATGAAGAGAGGAAATGAATTCCAGAAGAATGATAGGACAATAGAGAGAACTTTATGGGAAGGTAGAAGAGAGAGAGAGAGGGAGAGAAAGAAATAGAGAGAGAAAGTAAAGAAGATCAGTAATTAGTATTGCAATTATTATTCGGGAGGTAGAGAAAGAGGGGGACATAAGAAATTACAGAGAGAGAGAGAGCGGAATAGAGAGAGGGGGTGGGGGGAGAATATTCTAGAGGGAGACTAGGGAAAAAGGAGTAATATCATATTAGAGAGAGAAAAGGAGACTATAGTAAGATAAGGATCACATTGTGAGGAAGTAAATTAGAGATGTAACAAGAAGAGAATAAAAAGAAGAGGAGAGAGAGAGAGAAAATTCTAGAGGGAGAACACTAGGGAAATAAGTAACATACTCTTAAGAGTATGTGAGAGAGAGACAGATATGAAGTGTAAAAGAGAGAGAGAGAGAGAGAGAGAGAGAGAGAGAGAGAGAGAGAGAGAGAGAGAGAGAGAGAGAGAGAGAGAGAGAGAGTACTCTTAAGAGTATGTGAGAGAAAGACAGATATGAAGTGTAAAAGAGAGAGAGAGAGAGACAGATATGAAGTGTAAAAGAGAGAGAGAGAGAGAGAGTAGGGGAAATTCCAGAGGAAGTATAGGGTAAACAGGGTACACGATAACAAGTGTAGAAGAAAAAAGGAGAGAGAGAGATAGAAAATTCTAGAGGGAGACTAGGGCAATAAGGAGTAACATAAGTGCAAGAGAGAGATATGAATTGTAAAAGAGAGAGGGAGAAAGTGAGAGAGAGAGAGATGTGAAGTGTAAGAGAGAGAGAGAGAGGAAATTCTAGAGGGAGACTAGAGCAATATGGAGTAATGTATGTGTGTGAGAGAGAGATATGTGAAGTTTAAGAGAGGAAGAGAGTATTAGGGTTGTAAGGAGTACATTATGGGGGAGGTATAAGGAAACAGGGAGAAAGAGGAGGAGTAGAGGGAGGAGAGAGAGAAAATTCTAGATGGAGATTAGGGCAATAAGGAGTAATGTATGTGTAAGAGAGAGAGAGAGAGAGTAGGGTTCTAAGGAGTACATTATGGGGGAGGTGTAAGGAGACAGGGAGAAAGAGGGGGAAAAGAGAGAGGAGAGAGAGAAGATCCTAGATGGAGACTAGGACAATAAGGAGTAATGTATGTGTAAGAGAGAGAGAGAGAGAGAAATTCTAGAGGGAGACTATAACAATAAGCAGTAATGTATGTGGTTAGCGCGCTAGGCATTGCACACATAGTGACCTGGGTTCGATTCCCAGCGGGGGAGGATTTTTTCTGCTCTGTACTTGGATGTTCGGGGTCCACTCATACCTCGTGAGGAAAAATGAGTAGCTGCTTTAATGTGAAGCAGCGACCAGTGGCAGAATCTTAGGCAAAAAAATAATACAAGGTATTGAAAATTAAAGTGGTAAAGTCCTATGATTCTGCGCTACCCACTAAAATTGTGACATAATAACACAAAGAAAAAGCATTATTATTATATAGCAGTAATGTATGTGTTAGAGAGAGAGAGAGATCTCTGAAGTGAAAGATAGAGAGAGAGAGTAGGGTTCTAAGGAGTACATTATGGGGGAGGTGTAAGGAGACAGGGAGAAAGAGGGGGAGAAGAGAGAGGAGAGAGAGAAAATTCTAGATGGAGACTAGGACAATAAGGAGTAATGTATGTGTAAGAGAGAGAGAGAGAAGATATGTGAAGTGTAAGAGAGAGAGAGAGAGGAAATTCTAGAGGGAGACTATAACAATAAACAGTAATGTATGTGTAAGAGAGAGAGAGAGATATGTGAAGTGTAAGAGAGAGAGAGAGTAGGGTTCTAAGGAGTACATTATGGGGGAGGTGTAAGGAAACAGGGAGAAAGAGGGGGAAAAGAGAGAGGAGAGAGAGAAAAAAAGGAGAGAGAATAGGGTGATATGGGGGGAGGTAGGGGGAGTGGAGAGAAGGAGCTAACTTGTTCAATAACAAACATCTTGTTGTGTTGTAACATGGGAGGCAGAGCCAATTTTCATTAACATTATGTTCCATACAGAGTGTATGACACTTATGTATGTCGTTATATAAAAAAAATTGTTCACGGCCTTTTTTCCTTCCTAGCCATTAAATAACAACTAATAAAGTGGTGTGTTATGTAGCTTGCCTATCTCCTAGGTTGACTCCCCTCTGGGGGGCGAGTAGATGGAGAAAACATTCAGAAACGATGAGAAAGGTTAGGAGGTTAGGGGTGACCATTTAAATTCGAACCTTTGTGATGCTGGCTATTCCCGGCCCCACTCAGGCTGGGTGAGGTTAAATTGAGGAGCTGGTTTGTGAGTTTCCAGCAAATGGAGGGTAAAACACTCGTCGTGATATGACTATACCGATAAAATTGAATTTGAAGAAAAAATGGCGGGTCAAGAGAAAAAGAGAATTGTGTTCACCACATAAGTGGTGAACAATAAGCTAGAATTATCTTAGGAGGTGTCAAATATTGTAAATCAAAATTGTATTAAATAAAGAATAAAGTCAAATCAAATCAATCAAAATCTCTCATCTACCAGTAATTTTCTTATTACAGCATGTTCTTATTACAATTGTACATTGTACCATGATCTTCACAAGGCGAAGATCTGCAATATCCTCAGTCCCGTTAGCTCAGTGGTCAAGGCGTTGGTCTGGTAATCCAGAGGTCGCAGGTTCGAAACCTAGCCAAGGCATGTCAAGTTATCCTACCATTTGGGTTTTGGCTTACTTTTTTACAATTACTTTCATATTTGGGTTAATCGCGATGTAATATTGATCTTCTAGTCAAGTGGTTAACGCGCTAGTCTGGTAACCCAGGTATCGTCAGGATCCCTTGGTTTGAATTCAACCCAGGGCATGAATTTTTCCTCATCAATTTGAGCTTGTGACGACATAATAATAAAACTCTGAGAGTTAGGTGGTAGAAAATGCTTTGAGCATTAACCTCGCCTGGTGGTTACCTTCCACAAAAGAGTGTTATTATTTTTAATATTACAATTACTCAAACTTTCTCGACTACATTTTTGCTTAACTTGAGTCTCGAACAACTGACTTCTGGTTACGAGATCACTGCGTTATCGATCAAGCTACAGAGTTTAGTCTTATTGATCAAGTCAGACGAATCATATTGGACTTATTGCTGCAATAATGGGACTCATTTGTTCTAATGGGGCAGCATAAATAACTCGATATGTTATTACTGTGGTCCAACCAAAGCTTCCAAAGGGTGGGACTGCCCAAGGCACTCTCTTCCATCCAACACTAATAGCTCCCAGCATCACTCTGTATAGTCGAGCCTCTCACAAAGCTCAGAGCATATTATGTAAAACCCTCCGCAAAGTTTTTTAAGTACGGGAACCCCCGCCTCCCCTCCCCTCCCCCCTCCCCTCCACAGCACTCCTCTTTGTCTAGTCTCTAACCCTCGGTCCTTTTCTTTGTCAAAAGAAATCCTTCTGTGTGAACAACAGAGAGAGAGAGAGAGAGAGAGAGAGAGAGAGGACGTAAGTATAAATAAAAAGAGAAAGAATGAAGAATCAAGTAAAAAGCCTAGTTACTTTGGTCAGGGCCGGATTGGGCATTTCTTCAAGAGGTCTCAAACGCGGAGCTAATTTTCAGGACAAGTCATATTTAAAAGGAACCCATTGTAATACAATCAACATAAAATTAAAAAATACACATAAATTATTTAACGTTCTACCGACCTCAGTAGCTAGATTGATAAGGCAGCGGACGTGTAACCTGGAAGTCGGTGATTCGAGTCCCGGTTTCAGCGTAGATTGAGTAAAGCGAGTTTGAGTATAGTTGTGATATCACGAAAGTGATTAACACAAATATGATAACTTTTAATTTAACACTTTCTGTTTCTAGATTGTTTTTTTTTAACAATTTTGAGGGTCGGTCCGGCATATTACTTCCGAGAAATTTCTAATTTTAGAAATCGGAAGTAGTGTGTTCGTTTTTGTAAAAAAAAAATATTTTTTTGCTCCGATTTCAATTTTTTTCATATTTCAGGACGTTTCATAACCTGCTGAGCAAATTTGGTTTTGTGTCCGCCTGTCGGTCCGTCGGTCTGTCTGTCAAAACGATTCCTTGTAACGCGTAAATCTCTTGGCCCCGCCCCTGGTCTCCTCCACAGGAAGATATGACGCGAAATGGAAAATCCTCTCCTGTACGCCTTTTCCTGTTTCTCTCTGTGTGTCCTTTATGATTGCCTTCTCAGAAATACACTGGTCGTGTCGTCACGTGAAAAAGCAAGAGGGGTGACGAGTGCTTACGGGCTTTCAAAAGAAAGTGAAACCAACACTCAGGTGGAAGTTTTCCAGAGAGTTCCAGCCATAGCCTACTGCATTTTGTACTCATAATAATAATAATAATAATAATGACATTATTTAGTGGAAGGTAACCACTAGGCGAGGTTAATGCTTTTTTTTAAAAAGGTATTTGTGCCCTGGAACCGCTTTTGCATTACTTCAGGGCACTTTACCTTTACATCAATGCCATTCCGGAAACGGAAAAACTCGGTTAGAATTTTCCGCTCCGACCGGAATTCGAACCCGCAACCTCCGGGTCAGCAATCAATGCTCTTAACCACCGAGCCACGGAGAGGTTAATGCTTAAAACATTTTCTACCACCTAACTCCAGAGTCTTATTATTAAGTGGTCACAAACTCAAATGAATGAGGAAAAATTAATGCACTGGGTGGGATTTGAACCAACGGATTCGTACGCTACCTGGATTACCAGACTAGCGCGTTAACCAGTTGACTACCAGTGAACTATACCTGTACCTCAAATTTATAGTTTTGATTTAGAAATTTTATTAAGACTGTTCATTAATAATTAATTGTATTATTGAAAATAGCTAAATAACTCACTACTCATACCAGTCATTACTCTCAGACACTAAAATAGTCATTATATATCCCTAAAACAAGTGAACTATGTCTAGGCTATACCAAGACTCCATTAATTGAACAAAACCCCTGAATATACATGCTCGGGAGAAAGTTGCATGGTAGTCATGACGCCTCCACTAATGAATCTAATGATGCTATAATGCGGAGAGAGTGTAAGGTGTCAACAGAGACGATAGAAATCCGAAAACATATTAACACGTTAATGACATAATTAAAATCTTTACCTTTTCAATAAAATATATTTAGAAACAAACCACGTATAGGTTAAAAGTTATCATATTTTCTTATTTTCTGAGGAGGGGAAGCTGATGCCAAAAAGTTTGGGACCAAGACCGCCCGGTATCCATGCCTGCCTACCCCAACTAAAACCCGCAGCTCCTCATCAATGCTAAACCATACCGTTGTGGGACTGTTAATGTTACTTTTCAACTAGTTATATTTATTTGTGTTAATCTGCACTTTCGTGATGTTGTAACTTACTCAAACTCACGCTGCTGAATTCTTAGCGATATTGGGACTTGAACCACCGACCTCCAGGTTACAAGTCCGCCGCCTTATCGGTCAAAATATTGAGGTTAGTACATATCTATACTCGTAGGTATTAATAATAATAACGCCTTATTTATACTGTCCGACTAACAAGTCCCATTATTCCATCAGTAAGCCCAAGGCTTGTAGGTATTTATTACGAGTTTAAAATCCCAATCAATAGAATAACTAGTCATGTCCCAGCTGGGTTTCGAACCCGCGGCCTCTGGATTACCAGACTGATGATACAAGACCAGAAGATATAATTACAAGTACGAGTATTTTATATCACGTAAGTAAGCGATTTTGTCCCTTAGGGTGTTATTATTATTACTATTATTTTACAATTTATTAATAAGGACATAATTATGTAGGTACCTTCATACAAACAGAATTGAAAACAATATAAGAAAAAGAAAAAAAACAGTAAAAATGGAGAAAAAATATATAAATATATACATTATGTCCTAACTAAAGGGCGGGGTTATTGCCTTTGGCAATCTCTTCCACCCAACCCTTAACAAGGTCCTGAATGTTTCCACAGGGCCCTATAGAAAATAATGTACATAGAATATTATCGAGTTGCCCTCGGCACGTTACGACGTAATATTTCTATTATGTACATTTCATTTATCATTCATGCCTGTTCCTATACATAAATAAAAGGGCAGGAGCCTGGTATACACATTAATAATAAAGTTATGCATTACTACAAGACTGCAACACGAGGAGACCTGTCAAACACATTGAATGTACGTATTGTAATAACAGGGATTTTTTTTTTGCCATCTCTTTTTGTTTCTATTTCAGACTGCCAAAAGTCTTCCTCACAAGATGTTGGGGTCGCCGTCGATGACAAGTTGTTGTTGTTGTTGTTAATAATAATAATAATATTCTTTATTTATTTATTTACACTTTATTAATAGGACATATTATAGGTATACAATACAAATAATTACAAATTAAAATACAATACAATAGAAGAAAAAAATAAAGAAAAAATAAATAAATATAAGGCCAGGTTAATGCTAACTAAATAAAGCACTACTATTACTATTACTAAAATGGGACTTCCTGTCTCAAGCCGGCAGTCTAAATAAAGCACTACTAATGCTCAAAGCATTTTCTACCACTTAACCCTCAGAGTCTTATTATTATGTGGTCAAAAGCTCAAATTCATGAGGTAAATTCATAATATATATTTGGTAATACTTCTTGGCCTTACTGCTGGAATAATGGGACTCATTAGTCCTAATCAGGCATTTTTTTTAAAGATGAGTGTTTCACAGCCTTTTTTTATTTCGTAGACATGAAACAGGAGCAACTGTAGACGCTTGTGGTCTGTGTTGTCTGTTGTAGCCTAGTGCCCATAGTGCCCATCCCGTAGTATGTCTCCCCTCTGATGCGTTTGAAGAGACACAATACTTCCCATTTAGGAGCTGAGTCAACACGAGCGCACTGGAATGTATCGCTTACAAATAAATGTAACCAAATTTTGAATACAATATTTTTGTCGGCGCGGGGGTTCGAACCCGAGACCTTCCGCATGGCTAGCGGGTGATTAACCACTGACCTATTCGTGCCGACATTAAGCTCTGGTAAGTCAACTCGGAAGTAATAGAGGACACTAGAACAGATGAAGTGGGAGTAAACAAGTCAAACTTACTGGAGATAATATCAGTGCCACTATGCCGGTGCAGTTTGATAAGGTTTCTGATACTTGGATACAGGAGAGGTATCTGGATGGGGACTTTGATAATATTACCTACAGTCAAACCTGGATATAAGAGAAACCTGGATGTAAGAGATCAATTTCCAGGTCCAATTTTATCTCTCTTATGGGAAAATAACCTCTTTGTAAGAGAAACTTGGATGTAAGAGATCAATTTCCAGGTCCAATTTTATTTATTTATTTATTTATTATACAATATACGGACAACAAAAGATCCTTTTCTAGATCCTATTTTACCTCTCTTAAGGGAAAATAACATCTTTATAAGAGAAACCTGGATATAAGAGATCAATTTCTAGTCCAATTGTACCTCTCTTAAGGGAAAATAACATCTTTATAAGAGATACCTGGATATAAGAGATCAATTTCCAGGTCCAATTTTACCTCTCTTAAGGGAAAATAACATCTTTATAAAAGAAACCTGGGTACCTATAAGAGATCAATTTCCAAGTCCAATTGTACCTCTCTTAAGGGAAAATAACATCTTCCCTAAGAGGAACCTGGATATAAGAGAAAAAAAACCGGTCCCTTGAGTTCTCTTATATCCAGTTTTAACTGTACTTGGATAGACGAGAGATATTGGGAAAATAATTGAGACTTTCATTAAATAATAATATAATAAAAATATAATATCGCCTTATTTATACTGCCCGATTTGGACTATTAAGTCCCATTATTCCAGCAGTTAGCCCAAGACATTTATTATTATGTGGTAAAAATCCCAAATGGGAGGATAACTTGTCATGTCCCGGCTGGGTTTCAAACCCGCGACCTCTGGTATATCTGGATTCACAGGATTCACTTATACCTACCTATATTAACATCATTTAACAATGCTGGGTAGGGTTGGATACTTGCGAGTAAGTAATAGTAACGAATATTTGGATCGGGCTCAGTTAAGATGGGGTGTGTATTTGGATAAATAAGTCTTGGATGGTGGATATTTTAGAAAAGTGGTACTTGCATTAGGATATTTGGATTTAAATTGGACATGCATTTGACATGATAGTCAAATGTACCTAATTTGGTTAGGGGAAATTTTGTAAGGAATTAACTATATTATTTTGGATTGGTAATAGATTATTAGACTTTTAATAAAATGAGCCATATTCATTAATTTACTAGTTTTCAAGTACCTATACCCTAGGCCCTAGGAGGACGTAATTTATTCGATCTTTTGAGAGAGCATTGTAGTGATCATTTGCAAAATGCTCTTAGAGTGGTAATGGTTAATGAGGAAGCACATAATTAAATTCAAAATGGCGTAAATCATTGAGGATCAGATGATTGAACATTTTTAGCTTTTCCTATTGACTATTTGATTTTATTTATTTAATTTCAAGAGAGTATGACAAATTATCCTGTGTTGGGCAGAAAATTAGTTTTAATTATGAGTAAATTAGAAGGAAAATTTAAAATTTCAAAGGTAAAGTAGAGAGTGGAGATAAGGATAGATGAGAAGATGCAATAAACTTTAAAAAATCATCCTCGCAATGAATTAATCAAAAGGGTTCCCAAGGTTTCAAAGTTATCTGTTTAGAGCGAAAAGTTTGCTGTTTTTTAAAAATATATTTTGGAAACAGTTTATTTTATTATAATCATTTTTTCACCGATACTATAAATAATTTACTTCATGAAAACATTCATTCATTCACTGCGATGAATTTGCAATTAAGGCACCTTTCCTGAGTTCCTGACGTATACGTAAATCTAAAATTCTTGTCCATCTGGCAGTGAAAAGTGTGTGTCTGCTTTTTTGGCACAATTTATTGTAACATAATAATAAGTATCTTGAGTACCTAATATATACAATGTATACATATTTCATGAAGGAAATAAAAATTATTCAACAACGGTAGTAGGTAAAATGGTACTTTTTACCAGTTACCTTTTAACATACCAATGAAAAATAAAACCCAGGTAGGTATGTATGTACAATTGTACATTGTACAATAATATGTACATGTTCATCTTATACTGTAGAATGTTTCTTTTTTGGGTTTATGTTTGTAGAGAACCACAAGTCAGACCTACCGAGGAAAAAATAAAAATAGGTAAGTACCATAAAATAATAATGTTTGTGAAATATTATTATTTATGAAATTATTCGCTCTAATAAAGTAAGTGCGGTCAAGACAGAGTTGAGAAACCCTGATACAAAAATATTTTGGGACATGCGCAGTGTAGAAAATGGAGTTATTGCTATCTTCTACACTTCAAGAAGACATTCCATCTTCATCTTCCTTTCAAGCTGAAGACAAGTTTTACGGTTTTACAGTGTTTTTCACGGTAATTTTTACAAGATTCCGACGTTCTTTTTTATGGAAAACACAATTAAATCTTGTAGAAAGTGTTCTAAATAGTCAATTTAATTAATTATTTCGCTTAGGTGTTTAATTTTAATCACTTTGCCACAGTTTTTCTTTCGTGTTGTGTCTAATTGAAAGGAATTTTGTTTAGTGTTTTTTCCTCTTCTCAAATCTATCCTCTTTCCTTTGAGATCTTTTGTAAAGTAAAAAGCATTTTTTGACACAATCCTATCGTTACTATTTACAGTGAACCAATCATGTCCTTATTTTGTAAATGTTGAGTTAAAAGTAGTATAATTCTTTGTAATTAATTTGTATATAGTTTTTTTTTTCCTTTTGTTTTTTCATTGATTCATGTGAATTTCTGTGAATCCTGAATTTAATAAATTTTGTTAGCTTGTTAACACATAACATACCCTACCTAATAATAATATAAGCATTTAATTGAAGAAAATGTGTTGTGATAAATATCCCATCTTTGGTAGTACATCATGTTTAAAATACTCAAATATAATAAGATAATACATCTAGGAAATGCCTAGAAAATGGTATTGTGGATAAACCTACCATAAACAATGGATCTGTGGTATAGAGCCACAGTTTTTGTGGTGTTACTATCAAGTTTGTGTTTTAGTCATATTAATAGTGTTACTGTGTTACATCAATTTCCCCGTCCTAAAGGCCCGCACAAGGAGTGCACTGCCAATCATGTTGAACGGTTGAGTCATTTGACCCTTGGAAGAAATGGACGGGTTTATGTCGCCGGAGTCAACCGACTGATGCAGTTGAATTCCAACTTGGATGTTGAAGAGTGTGTAGTAACAGGTAAATGCTTTTTGCTTTTTTTTCACAGTTTTTATATTAAGAGAAATTCATTATTAAGGTGGAAGCCAAGATATCAAGTTGTGAGCAAAATGCTGGTTTAAATTCCTATCCCAAGATAGCTAAAGAAGTGTGCTATTTACATGCTAAACACAAATTTAGCTATTATATATTATGCAAATATAAATTAATCACAATAGTGAGATACTCTGTGAGACAAATGAGTTAGCATGGGATGAACTGCTTGTCTTACGAGTGGTAAAGCTATTTTAAGAGTTTACAGATAACCTCTAATAAAGCAGTGCCACAATTTCACAAACTGCAAATGATTCAGCCAGCATTGACTGTGTGTTGGATGCATTGGTTCTTATAGAATCACCAGAGTTAAGCAACATCCAGTGAGGTAAAAATTTCATGATACTGGGATTCTGTATCAAGCCAGGCTAGGTGAGGTTATCGTAGATAGCAGGTTTGTGAGTTTCCTGGGAGTGAATGGTAACACCCCCATTGTGATATGACCTTGCAGTTGAAAGCAACATTAAACCTAAAAAAAGCAAGTGGTGCTAGGTTTGGTATGTGATAGGTGTGATACCCACTCTAAAACTTAAAAGCCCATTATTGTTAGTAATAAATACAAGATAATGCAAATGTTTGCACCAGAAGAAGTTCATCTGGAGTTATTATTCTTCTTTTATCAATATTTTAATAAACATGGCCATAAATTACTAATCAGGGGGGCTCAGGGCTTCTACTTTGTTTATCAATGATATGATCACTGAAAGTACAAATATTATCGACAGTACTAAAATTAAGTGTTGATTAAATAAATCAAATCAGGAAGTGAGTCCAACAGTAAAATAATATCAATAATTGAATATGTGTGTCTCAAAAAACAATGTAGGTATGTTACAAATTTTGTAAATCATTTTAACTTGAAGATAATTTATCTGAGAGATGCTTAAAATATATAGCTTCAACTTTTTTTTTTTTTGATTTGTTTACAGCTCTCTTGAAAACATTTTTCCTAATGAAAAGGAAAATATTTTCCATAGTTTTGAGACACACATTACCTACTAAGCTTATTATAGTTATGGACATACAGAGTTAGTTTTGTACATCATGCCAAGTTTTATTCTGGAGAAACTTGGTGAATAATCTTGTTTTTTTTTCTATAAAAAAATTCTGATCATGACTCATTGATTCATTAGCATAGGGTAAGTACCTACTTCTTGTAGATTCAGAAACTTGGACTTCTTTCAATAACAACACTGCCTAGGTCACTTTCCTATGTTCCTCTGTCTAGTAAGAATACTTCTTATTATAGAAGTAGGTACCTATTCAGTGTATGTATCCTAGATTATCACATTGATAATACTCTCGGAAATCAGAATTATTTTTGTACTACATACCTATCCTATTTTTACCAAAGTACCTACATAAATTGTAGACCAGACCAATCCCAGCACACTGGTGTCCGAAACACTTTTCACCCATTTCTTGTTCAGCTTTGGGAATTAAGAATTAACAAGTCTGTTCTTATTGCACATTTCTTACACCACAAGAAACCTTTATGTGGAATTTCAGTTTGGGTCTTGCCATGACAAAAAAGTATTCATCAATAAATTATTTTGTCTTCATTCAAGCCCTACTGCAGTGAACTCAAACTTTTGTGTTAGTTACCTACCTACCAAATAGGCTTGGTACTGATTTGTATATATTTTTTTACATAAATATAAATACATAATACATATAGGTACCTATGTAAGTAAACATTTCACTAGTATATTTGATCATATACATTAGGTACCTGATTCGAACATTTAAAGCTACTTAACAAAATCAATATTATCATTCCTGTATTACAAAGTAAAATGGAAAAATATAAAACAAAAAATGAAAAGAAAGAAAATTATATTATCATTCCTTGAACATGTTCATATTGAGCTTATCAGAAAGTGTTATGCGTTATGCCTGATTTGTTGTATTACACATGTGAGACACGGTGATATCACTCAGTTTCATATCAGTTCTAAGACTAATACTAAGTCCTAGTGTAGACAAAGGCTCCTGTATGAGTTTTCAACTTATCATTTGCCAGTCCTAGCAATCCATACTAGAATAACTTTACTAATGAACAGACCTTTGCTACTCATTACGGTGGTAGGGTGTACCTCTATCATCAATAATAATTACTATTAACTAGGTGCCTATTACTTTATTTTATATTATACGTTTGTAATTGTGGTGAAAAGCCATGGCAGGATTTTTTTTATTTCTTTCATTAGAGACTCACTCTTTCTGTTTTGGTCACAAACCCACATAGAAGCAAGACATTAAATTTTTATAATGTTTTAATGGTTTTACACAAAGAAATATATATGCCTCAGGTAGGTACCTACCTAAAAAAAATGTTTCTTGGCTAGCAGTCAATTGTAGACTGACTTTACTGATAAACGTTTTTCTTACTGATAGATTGATTGCCTTTGCTAATGAACTGACTATTGCTACTCATTACATATTGTGTACCTCCACATATATCTCGTATTGTTCTTTCCATATTATCACATTAATAAATAATTATCTCCTTCTTAATTGGCATCAGATAAGTTAGGATGTATGGAATGCTCTATTATTACAACTAACAAGGGGTTATCTCTCAATAAATATCCTTTTTTGTAGCTAAATATCTCCGAAACATCAAGGTCGTTTAAGGTTGTATCAATCAATTGTTGAATATACATTTCTAGATCTCGATAGAATTCAGCTCTCAGTTGTTGAACTGTAGGTATTCATAATATTTAACACAGTATCTATAATGTGTACCTTTACAATTTAGTATAATGGAAAAAAGAGTTACAATAATCTGTGTTGAAATATACCGATGTAATATAGATTTTGTTATCAATATAATTATTCTTTATCTCTCGGATTATATCTCTATAAGTTTATATCACCAAGTGAGCATTAGCAACCTTTAGCTATGGAGAATATAACTTTGATTTTATGACTAAGATATTTCTTTCTCATAGAATTTCTTTATAGAATTTTCTTGTGTTACTGGCATTAATAATAATACATCATAGTTAAATTTATTTAATGTTTAATGGCCCCATCCCAATTATGCCTACGTAATAGGTTTTTTATTACACATATGATTTAATTAAGTTAAATCATATTTGTGTTAATCACATGTGATATCAGACATTTACTCGCTGGACGTTGCTTAACTTCGGTGATCCTACGAGAACCAATGCATTCAACGCGCCATCGACGCTGGCTTGGTTATCTGTTTAAATTGATATAGAAATCCAGAAGGTACACACACTGTCCTGACTTCACTCTCACAAGAGAATCCTGTAATGTAATCACCCAAAATCGATACCTAGTCGGGGTTTTGTGTGTTTCACATCAACATCAAAATTTATTATTAGTTGATGTGAAAAGTCCATCCTTGGTTCTCTGAATTCAGCACATCTCCTAGCTTACGAGGATAAATCAGCTTTCTGATAATTAACCGAACACAGTGAGGGAGCGTAGTGTCCTCTAAGGGCTAAAACAGGATTAATCATCATAGGGTGGCGTCATCGTGAACGATGGTAGTGGTAGCCAGACAGTGGAGGAATGACTGAGCACATCTACCACTGTCTTTACAAGGAGTCTAACAATTGACAAGGGCCCCCAGAACCAAGCCAATGCTAGTCTACTCCCTGTTTATAATCCCCCAGCCAGACTGCTGGTCTCCTCCCTGTTTATAGTCCCCCAGCCAGGATTAAGGACGAAATTAATATAGACAAAACTGAGATCTTAAGTAATGACTTGTTGGTCTGTCATTCACGCCAGATCCTCGAGTTTATATTTTGGTGAAAATATTTGCAGTTTTAATGTTACTAAAGAGAGTCATTTCCCGACTGGTCATCTAGCTATATGTGAAGTTTACAGTTCACAGAACGACTAGAGAGGAGAAATAAATGTTTTATTTACTAAATAACAGTAAATTTAATAAAAAGTTCATTTCTCACATTCGCAAGCCCCGTTGATGTTGTCCACTGACATCGGTTGTGTCAATTATTTAACCACACACTTCTCAGTAGGTTTACTGAGTCAATTATTTAACCACCCACTTCTCAGTAGTTACCTTTAAACCTCCACAATTTCACGATTCCCTGAGAAATGTCATCCTTGTTTCCTAAGTTATGATGGACGCAAAATTCTAGAATCATTCTCGGGATTCCATTTAGATTCTCTTGGAAACTCTCTGGACGTTACCATGACAACCCAAGATTTTCTGTTTAATACATTTATAGGAAGCTACGAAGCCCATGTGTTATTAGGTAAATAGAGCTTTATTGTACCTGCAATGAAAGCTGATCGTGCATCTACCCAGGAATAATTGAATTTCGAACTCAATACCGGTGGCGCTGACTTCAGGTCCGAAACGGCAATACCTTATTGTGTAAAAGAGGGCTAGGAAAAATGAATAAAGGGACATGCCTCGAATTGCAAACAAGTGACCTGTTGTGTTAATACCTATTATGATTCATAATTCTTGAGCATATAGTTGAAAGCGACCGATGTTAAATCCAAGTATCAACAAACATGCTAAAGAGGAGAAGAGAGAAAAGAGAAAAGAAAAGAAGAAATCTCTGAATTTCAATAAATAAAAATTTCTCGGAAGTAAAAAAAATAGATAAGATTTGAAACAAAATGTTCAATATCACCATGCGACACCGTAACACACAGCCTTGTGCCCTCTTCCTCTCTGAAAGAACTCTGATTGATTATTTTCGTACAACCTATCAAAAAAAAAGAAGGAAAAGAAAAATCCAGATAAAAAAGAAAATAATAATAAGAGGAACAAGAAAAATGGAGACATCGTCCATTTTCTCCTTGCCCCCCCCCCTCCCCCTCCCCCTCTTCCTCCCCCCTCACACACAGGTGGAGAAGAAACAAATGTCTCAATTCGTCGCAAATAGAAACTAATGGTACCCACATTCTAATTTCAATAATACCTGATGTAAGACAACACGTGCGTTCTGTCACCGCCTCCTCTTTCTCCTCCTCTCTGAATCTCCCCTTCTTTTCCTCCTCCTCCTCTCTCTCTCTCCCCTCCTCCTCCTCTCTCTCTCTCCCCTCCTTCTCCTCTATCATCCTCCCTGTCTCCCCTCCTCTTCTTCCTTCTTCTTCTTCTCTCTCCTTTCTCTCTCCCTCTCCCCTCCTTTTCCTCCTTATCTCTCTCTTTCTCCTTCTCTCTCTCTCTCTTTCTCTCTCTCTCTCTCTCTCTCTCTCTCTCTCTCTCTCTCTCTCTCTCTCTTCTCCTCTCTCTCTCTCTGTCCTCTCTGTCTCTCCTCTCTCTCTCTCTCTCTCTCTTCTCTCTCTCTCTCTCTCTCTCCTTCTCTTCTCTCTCTCTCTCTCTCTCTCTCTCTCTCTCTCTCTCTCTCTCTCTCTCTCTCTCTCTCTCTCTCTCTCTCTCTCTCTCTCTCTCTCTCTCTCTCTCTCTCTCTCTGTGTCTCTCTCTCTCTCCATCCCTCTCCCTCCCTCCCCTCTCTCTTCCTCCCCTCTTCTATATTACACCTGTCTTCTGTTCGAAATTTGTACATCAGACTTTCTTTTTTTTTGGTGATATTTTTTTTTTTTTATCTTTCCGTTTCTTGCCAGTGTCGAATTGTTAGGGGGCGCTTTATCACAATTTAAAGTACTGAGGTGGTTTATTTCCGGTTGCCTGATGTGAGGTTTACTTAAGATATTATACATATAAAACTAGTATACTTATAAAATATATCCGATCTCCGTAGCTTGATCGATAGGGCGGCGGACTTGTAATCGAAGGTCTTTGGTTCAAGTTCCAAGAAAAACAAATATTTAGTAAAGCGAGATTGAGTAGTTGTAGTATATCACGATTGTGATTAACACTAAAGACCTAATACGATGATTTTTTAACTAATTAAATTTGTCCCTTTTTTTATTCCTACTTACTTACCTACTTACAAGGTCCCGTTTACAAGTTTTCCAACTTTAGTAGAACTTAGTTACATCACTGTAGGTACTTACTAAGCTATTACAATCGTAATGTCAAATTATTCAAACTTATCCCACTACAATTCAATACATTGTACATTTAATTACCATACTCGGGATTCGAACCCCCGAACTTCGGGTTAAAAGTCCGACCTAATTCTTTCATCTTCTGAGGTCGGTATTTGCATAGTAAATATAATACATTAAAAGTCCCAAAGGTGGAGTGAAAGGTCGGACATAACTTTTATAAACAGTATTTATACGGTAGTTACTATTGTGTAATGTAATTAGATAAAAATAGAAATAATACAGACCTGAGAAAACTATGATATTAAAGTACCGGGAGCGTCGAATCTATGCTCAAATACCTGAGAGCTCTTAAACTCTACAAAATGATTTAAATAACTATGGAATCGGCATAAAGGATAGTCTGTCGACAGCGCTTAAAAAGAAAAAGTCTGGCTGGGGGACGTTACACAGGGAGAAGACCAGTGTCTCGCCAGAGGACTATGAACAGAGAACAGACTAGCCAACCCTTACAAGCTAACGTGCAGTTTCCTTAGAGTTTAATAGCTTATAAAGAAAAGTCCAAGTCCTCATGATGATTGATCGCACATAGAAATATGTGGTTCAGGACGAGCCAACTTTGAAATACAGTTGGCTGGAGACCATCACTCACCCCTCCATCTGTAGCCAAGCTGGCTACAACAACAACAACAAAAGGAAAAAGATTTTTTTTATTAGTCTTTGACTGAAGGGTTGGTTCTAAAGGCCATCATCCCTTCCTGAAAACCGCTAACAGACTTGAAATAATCACATTCGTTGTTAGATTTACTGTGACGACCTGTTGTCACCATCGAACATACATTCTAAAAAAAATATAAGTATAATACGTAACTTGAAAGAAACACACCATGTGTGCTGGTTTTCGGCTAGTGTGATTTTTTTTCTGTATGAAGGTAAAAACTGTGAAAAGGTAAAACACAACGTAATGTCCCTTTGAAAGTTTACATCACCTACACTTAGAATGTAATCGAGATAAGGGCATCAAACTTTTAGACACGATAACATGACTATGTACCTTACGTATGTATGACTGTATGTAGCTAAGATGTATGTAGCATACCTTTATAAATATGTACTTAAAAGATAATATACAAGGTGTTGAGTTTTTTTTGTCTTTTTTTTTCTGAAAATTTCAGAAGCAATTCTAGGAAACACGTTAAGACTAAATTATTCGCAGATTATTTTTCGAAAAATGCCGTCGAACGGAGATACGAACAAAACAATAACTCTCAGTTTTGAATGCAAAAGGTACTAAATGTTAGGTATTAGGCATCATTTATACTACTAAAATTTACACAATAATCAATCATACATAATACACAAAGACATGAGAACCATTTTTACTTATTTTCAACAAGATCAAGATTATTTTCTGGTGAAAACTTTTTTTTTCAAGTGATTTTTTTGATTTTTCGAAAAATTACTTTAGATTAGATTATATTGTAGCCAATGAATGTATCCTGGAGTTGATTCTAAAAATTTCTAAGAACAAAAGTTGGACATCCTGTATGTATGTTATTACCTTAAAATTTATGTATATAGGTACCTTACCTACGTATGTATGTACCTACCTTAAAATGTATGTAATATTGTATTTACCATCCTTTTTCCTACATGCCGAGAAAAACGAAAAAAAGTTAACGGAGAGCGAAGAAAAATTTGTTTCCAACTTTTCGATCACACCTCCTAATCTATTTCGGTTTCGGGTCTGGAATTGTTTACAATAAAAAACACATCGATCAATGTCGTTAGAGCACAAGTGAGAAAAGAGGAGGGGGGGAGGTGGGGGTAAAATAAAGAATTAGAAAAGAGAGAGGGGGATAAGAAAATTGTATTAGGGGGAAGAGGATGAGAAGGACAGAGAGTATTGGAAGAAAAGAATCCCACAAAAAGTAAGACCAAAAATAATAAATATAATTTTTAATCATAATATCGCCTTATTTATTATAAAAATAATATATGTATCGCCTTATTTATACTCTCCGATTAGGACTATTGAGTCCCATTATTCCAGCAGTAAGCCCAAGACGTATTATTATGTGGTCAAATGGGAGAATAACTTGTCATGTCCCGGCTGAGTTTTGAACCCGCGACCTCTGGATTACCAGTCAGACGCCTTGACCACTGAGCTACCGGGACAGACATTTCTATTGCTCCACCAGAATTGAAGAGCCCCATTATTATTATTATTATTTCATATTTCTGTTAATCATTTTCGTGCTATCACAACTACTCAAACGCGCTTTACTAAATCTACTAAAAAACAATCTAGAAACAGAAAGCGTTAAATTAAAAGTTATCATATATGTGTTAATCACTTTCATGATATCACAACTACTCACACTCGCTTTATTAAATCTACGCCGAAACCGGGACTTGAACCAATGACCTCCAGGTTACAAGTCCGCCGCCCTATCGATCAAGCTATACCGAGGTCGGTACCAATAATAATATTATTAACGCTTGAATATCAAGGAATAAATAAAATCATATGAATGTGAACTATAAATCTCTTATTCAGATTCTCTTAATCGAATTAAAAATGGCAATTGTTTTGAAAGATTTCATATTTGTGTTAAAACATGACTTTCGTGTTGTGTTGTGACAATCACTCAAATTCATGCACACTGATAATTTTTTACCGAACTTGAGACTTGAACCACCGACGACCAGGTTACAAGTCCGGCGCTTTTTTTTTATTTTACAGAAGAGTGTTTCACAGCCATAAACAGGAGCTACTGTAGACGCTTGTGGTCAGTGTTGTAGCCTGCCCATCCCGTAGTATGACTCTCCTCTGATGGGCGAAAAGTGACACAATACTTCCCATTTACTTAGGTGCTGGATCAAAACGAGTGCACCGGAAGGTATCCCTTACAAACAATTGTAACCAATTTAAGAATACAAATTTTTGTTGGTACCTTTCACATGGCAAGCGAGTGCTTAACCACTGAGCCAATCGCGCCTTATCGATCAATTCACTGAGGTCGGTAAGATATCAATCTAGTATAAGGACACCAAGACCTAAAATTAAATACCCCGGGCTCGATGGGTATAAACATTTCAAATATGAAAAGGCCCACGGTAACGAAATTTTACTATGACATCAAATATTGAGTTTCAAGAGTCGGTTTCGTTTTGTTTTGATAATAATATTTATTTTACAAAAAAAAATATTTTGCAAGGGGGGGGGGGGTCTTTTTCATGACAATAGGAGAAAGAAAAAAAAGAGGACTCCCTCCCCCCTAAAAAAATATAAAAGGTAGACATAGTGAGGGAGTTGAGTCGAATGTCTGCAAGTTGACAAATAATAGGTAGAAAATAATAATAATAATAAAAAAAAAGGGTGACGGTACAAAGAAGATATTTTGGTGAGTTGAGGTTGGGGAGAGAGAGAGAGAGAGAGAGAGAGAGAGAGGAGAGGAGAGAGAGAGAGAGAGAGAGAGAGAGAGAGAGAGAGAGAGAGAGAGAGAGAGAGAGAGAGAGAGAGAGAGAGAGAGAGAGAGAGAGAGAGAGAAAGAGAGAGAGAGGAAAGAGAGAAATCGTATGGTAAATAAGAGGATGAGAGAAAAGAATGAGAGAAAGAAAAAGATAAGCAAGGGATTGAGGAAATAAGAGAGAAAAATAGATAGGGCGAGAAGAGAAAGAGAGAGGAAAGAGGAAGGAGTAAAAGAGAGGGAGAGAACAGAAAGAGTCGGAGAGAGAAAAACAGGTAGATTCCTATCTCGTAGATAAATAGGAAGGTAAGAAGAAGAAAGAGCCAGAAAGTCGCACAGAAAAAAAAGGGGGGGGGGGTTAAGCTTGGACTATTCGGAAACACGAAATGTGACAAGAAAGCAATAAGACACGAAATCCTGGAGGTGAGGGAAGAGAAGAAAGAAAGTGGAGCAGGAAGTGGAGAGAGGTAATATTAATAAGAAAGGGGAGAGGTAAAGGAAAAGTGGGAGAGGATAAAGAGAAGTAGATATTAGGTAGAGACTTTCAGAAGTGTAGGTAATGATAAGAAAGGGGAGGGGAGAATGGAGGTGAGAGGAAGTGAAGCAGGAAGTGGAGAGAGGTAATATTCATGAGAAAGAGGAAAGGTAAGGTGAGTATGGGAGAGAATAAAGAGAAGAAGATATTAGGTAGAGACTTTCAGAAGTGTAGGTAATGATAAAAAAGGGCAGGGGAGAATGGAGGTGAGGGAAGTGAAGAAAAAAAGTGAGGATTAGGAAGTGAAGCAGGAAGTGGAGAGAGGTCGTATTAATAAGAAAGGGAGAGGAGAAGCAGGAAAAGAGAGCAAGTGAGGGAGAGAATGACAATAAGTAGAAAGAGGTGGAGAAATGAAATGATAAGGAAGTGGAGAGAGGTAATAAAGAGAGCAAATGAGGGAGAGGATGACGATAAGTAGAAAGAGGTGGAGAAATAAAATGATAAGGAAGTGGAGAAAGGTAATAAAGAGAGCATATGAGGGAGAGGATGACGATAAGTAAAAAGAGGTGGAGAAATGAAATGATAAGGAAGTGGAGAGAGGTAATAAAGAGAGCAAATGAGGGAGAGGATGACGATAAGTAGAAAGAGGTGGAGAAATAAAATGATAAGGAAGTAGAGAGAGGAAAAGAAAAAGCAATGTAGGTGTTAGAGTGCATGAAGAGAGAAGTAGGAGAAATGAGCAGAAAGTGGACAAATGTAATAATGAGAAGTGAGGAAGTCTAGGTTGTATATCCAAAAAGCCGGCCACTCACTATCAGGTATACCTAACGTCAGGTGTCACGTATACCTGCTGTCAGGTAGAACTTATAGTGTGTGGCAGCAAAATTAAGTATTTCACGCGACCTGAAAGCGACCTGATACCTGATGAAAATTCAATCAGGTCCAGGAGGCTCCATGGTGAACTGACAAAACCGTCAGGTCTACCAGAAGAGTGTGTGTGCTCATCAGGTATCAGTTATGCCTGACAGCAGGTATACCGGTATACCTGACACCTGACAACAGGTATACCTGATACCTGATTGTATACCTGATTGTATTATACTTTCCAACTGTTTTTATATCCTGTTATCAAGGGTGGTGTGGAAGAGAATGCCAAAGGCATTATCACCACCCTTGATCAAACCTTGTTTATCTTTGATCAATTATACCTTTTGAACTGCACCTGTATATAAAAAATTATAAATAAAGATTGATCAAAATTGTTGAATAATAATAGTGAGTGGCCAGCTTACAAGGAAAGGTATTGGTGTAAAAAGTCGGAGCGAGAGGAAATGCAGCCAAGGGAATGGAGGTGAGGGAAATAAATGACGAAAGAAAGTGAGGATGAGGAAGTGAAGCAAAGATAACATCTAAGAAAGCGGAAGCTTTCTGCTGGGGTCAGTGACACCTCTGAGCACAGAAAGCAGAGAAGCATGTGAATGGTACAGTAACACGCTCACTTTACATTACGAAGGTGTGGACCCGGCATGAAACCTCCAACTACAACAACAAACTTGCACTGGTGGTCAAGTGGTTAACGCGCTAGTCTGGTAATCCAGAGGTAGCGTAGGGATCCGTTGGTTCGAATCTCATCCAGTGCTTGAATTTTTCCTTATTATCTGTACCATTATAATATAATTCATATTTTATTTTTTTTAATATAAAAAAACTTCTCCTAGGGACCGTGATTATTTTTGACAAAGCTTTTCTGTACACTACATACCTATATATCTTTCCACCACCTAATTTTTTTGTCTTCCCCATTCTTCCTATTTGTTGGCCTCTCATCGTTTCTCCTTTGTTCTCTCTTTTTTTTGTCTCTCTCTCCGTCTCTCCTTCTCTATCTTTCTCTTTCACTCCCTCTCTCTCCCAATTTCTCACCTTCTCTCTCTCCCTCTCTATTTCTCTCCTTCTCTATTTCTCTCTCCTTCTCTATTTCTCTCTCTCTCTCTCTCTCTCTCTCTCTCTCTCTCTCTCTCTCTCTCTCTCTCTCTCTCTCTCTCTCTCTCTCCCTCTCCCTCTCCCTCTCTCTCTCCTTCTCCCTCTCTCTTACTTTCTATTTCCCCAAGAGAACTAATGGGGCGGGGTGTTACATAAACTAATTGGAACAAAAACACCAGTGGTGTCCCAAGGAGCTCGTTAGCACTTCATAGTGTCACCCTATAAACAATTTCGTAATAGAGCATATATACCTACTCTAACATATAATATAGTTACATTCACCCTATAAACAATTTCGTAAAGCAGCCCCTAGACGATCAATATATTGATCAATATATATTGATCAATACGTATTGAAAGGCCATATTGATCGTCTAGAAGGGGTTCAATAATATTGACAGCATATTGAAGCATATTGATAGGATTTTTAATTTTTCTATATTGACGGAACGATATTGATGCTCATATTGACGTCTAGGAACCATATTGAGGCATATTGATCAATATTGGGTCTCAGTTCTGATCGATACGTCCTGAATGCATGTGCGGTCCTTTAATTTTTATGTAATTAGTTTTTTTTTTTTTTTAAGAAGTAGTGAGAAACCATATGGTTTCTCACTACTTCATATTCTATATAAAATATAAAACATAGAGTTGCCATCTTGAATTTTTTTTTGAACTCTTTGTGAGGCAAACATAATTTTGTTTACATTTTTTTTAACATTAGTTTCCATATGAATTGTGGAAAATTTAAATGTCATTTTTGGCGCTTAGAGCACGAATTTAGAAAGTGTAAAATCTGCAGATTCAGAGGCCGATCTCGATATTGATGGTGTATATTGACGTCTAAGAAACATATTGACGGGACCTTCAATAATATTGATCAATACATATTGATCAATATATTGATCGTCTAGGGGCTGCTTAATAGAACATATACCTACTCGAACATATAATATAGTTACACTCACCCTATAAACAATTTCGTAATAGAACATATACCTACTCTAACATATAATATAGTTACACTCACCCTATAAACAATTTCGTAATAGAACATATACCTACTCTAACATATAATATAGTTACACTCACCCTATAAACAATTTCGTAATAGAACATATACCTACGCTAACATATACATATGGGTCATTTTCATTTATCTTGGGCATATCAAGTCCGCAACCTTTCTCCTTTAATAAATGTGAAAATAATAGGGATATATAACTAAAATCTATTTGATCACATAGGAAACAATTTTTTTTATAAATTACAATAATAAATTGTCTTTTAAACTAATGTGGAGACTCAAAATTGCCAGTTATGTAAGTAACGTTCATGATATTTTAGGTGTCCCTTAGTCTAAGATTTTACTGTGTCTGATAGAAAAAAATGCATTTCTCCCCATTATTTTCACCAAAATCCAATATAAATGAGAGAAAAATACAGTTTTATTTAGGATGTGACCATTAGTTTTCATAAAAATAATAATGTTCATCTCATTCTACAGACGTGTAAAGTTGTGTCCCTACGAAGAAAAAAAAATCTCCGTCATGAATGTTACCCCCAAAAAAATGTAAACCATTTTGAAAAACCCTTAAAATGAGAAGCTAGCAGCTGCCGCCATTTTGCTTCTTACAGATGACATTGTTTTTGTTTTGAAATTTCCTGTCAGTTGGATGTTGGATGCAGTACAGTGAGGGACAATGGTGGGTCTAATTTTTTTTTGACAAGAACGTTACGCGGTTTTTTAAATAAATTGTAATGACTCTTTAATATATAATGTATTTCTTTAATTCTTCTGCATGTCCTCTTTCCAATCAAATATTTTTTTTTGTAAAGTGAATATTCTTTTATTGAGAAAAGATTGTTTTAGTGGCGTGTTACTCATGAACGTTACCGTCATGAACGTTACCCGTGGTCGTGAACGTTACCTGGTACGTTAAGTTTTTGTAATTTTGTGTGAAGAGGTAGCTGCTAGAAATATTCTAAATGAAAGCTTTTGCTCAAAGGTATTTGTCTTAGTCTTCTGAGCCTAAAAATTGTTTAGGAAAAAGGTAACGTTCATGACTTGAAAAAATCTAACTGCCCAGATAAATGAAAATGACCCATATAGTTACACTACATGGCTCCGTGGCTCAGTGGTTAAGAGCATTGGTTACTGACTCGGAGGTTGTTGGTCGGTGGTTCAAGTCCCGGTTTTAGCGTAGATTTAGTAAAGCGAGTTTGAGTAGTAGTTGTGATAAATCACGAATGTGAAGTCACCGTGGCAGAGTGAGTTAGCGCGCTAGGCATTGCAAGCACGGTGACCTGGGTTCGATCCCCAGCGGGGCAGGATTTTTTCTGCTCTGTTCTTGGGTGTTCGGGGTCCACTCATACCTCGTGAGGAAAAATGAGTAGCTGCTTTAATGTAAGCACTAAGCAGCGACCAGTGGCGGAATTATAGGCAAAAATAAGATTATAGGATATTAAAAGATATGGAAAAGTTCTATAATTCTGCGCTACCCACTAAAATTGTGATATAATAACACAGAGAAAAACATTTATTTTATTATTTACTAGCCGTTTGCCCGTGCTTTGCAACGGGACTAAGTTTTCAAATTTACTAAGGCAAGGCCGTACTGCTGGACAGCAATGCCTTTTTGAACTTTTTATAATTTTTCTGGACAAAGCGATAATGGTTTTGGGGGGGTCAATTCTGAGACATTTTTCGCTATCTCTTACCGTTTTGGCTAAACAACTCCGGACAAACAAACAAACAAACAAACATAGGTAGGTAGGTAGTCCTTTTTTCTGTTTTATATATAGAGATTATTAAATCATGAATATGATAAACACAATTATGATAACTTTATACGACATGATTCTCTAGAGTCAAAAATGCCAGCGTCTGTGTCTGTAGTCGATTCCCGGTCGGTTCCCGTAAGGCTAGTATTTCCGGCCCCACCCAGGCTTGTCCAAATCCTGTAAGATTTAGGTAACTCTTCTAACATTTAGGCTAAATTTTATGTTATTAACCCCACAGCTCACACTACCAAAGAAAATAAAAGTAGATAATATATTATAATAAGCTTATTAATAAGGGCACTAGAAAGTAACTTGTACATTACTTATTATGTGTTATTGTGTAAAAGTCTATTAGGGGCTAAAATAAAGCATCAACTCCATATTAACACACACTCGCCCTCTGTAAAAAGTAATAATAAAGTACATAAACTTAATAAAAGACACAGGAAAATATAATGGACACTTTCACAGTGTTATGTGTTCCACAGTCTCTCTAACAAAGGCCATTTGAGTAAAGTACAATGTTAACGCCAAGGTTGGCTGATGTCAACCCAAGCTGGTGTCTCATTGCGGATAATTGAGAAGTGACGTTAGTTTTAGCGAGGCGAGCTGAGGAAGGTTGGGTAGTGTAAGGCTGGCTAGTATAAGGCTGGGTAGTAGCCGACCTCCGTGGCTCAATGGTTAAGAGCATTAGTTACTGACCCGGAGGTTGCGGGTTCGAATCCCGGCCGGAGCGGAAATTTCTGACCGAAATTTTCCGTTTCCGGAATGGCATGGATGTAAAGGTAAAGTGCCCTGAAGTAATGCGAAAGCGGTTCCAGGGCACAACTACCTTAAAAAAAGAAATTAAAAAAAAAGTAAGGCCGGGTAGTATAAGGCCGGCTAGTATAAGGTTGGGTAGTATAAGGCTGGGTAGTATAAGGCTGGGTAGTATAAGGCCGGGTAGTATGAGGCTGGGTTGTATAAGGCTGGGTAGTATAAGGCTGGGTAGTAAAGGCCGGGTAGTATGAGGGTTGGGTAGTATAAGGCTGGGTAGTATGAGGTTGGGTAGTATAAGGCTGCGTAGTATAAGGCTGGGTAGTATAAGGCTGCGTAGTATAAGGCTGGAGAGTATAAGGCTAGGTAGTATAAGGCTGGGTAGTATGAGGCTGGGTAGTATAAGGCTGGGTAGTATAAGGCCGGGTAGTATAAGGCTGGGTAGTATAAGGCTGCGTAGTATAAGGCTGGCTAGTATAAGGCTGGGTAGTATAAGGCCGGGTAGTATAAGGCTGGGTAGTATAAGGCTGGGTAGTATAAGGCGGGTAGTATAAGGCTGCGTAGTATAAGGCTGCCTAGTATAAGACTGGGTAGTATAAGGCGGGTAGAATAAGGCTGGGTAGTATAAGGCTGGGTAGTATAAGGCCGGGTTGTATATAAGGCCGGTAGTATAAGGTCGGGTAGTATAAGGCCGGGTAGTATAAGGCTGGGTAGTATAAGGCTGCGTAGTATGAGGCTGGGTAGTATAAGGCCGGGTAGTATAAGGTTGGATAGTATAAGGCTGGATAGTATAAGGCTGGGTAGTACAAGGTTGGATAGTATAAGGCCGGGTAGTATAAGGTTGGATAGTATAAGGCCGGGTAGTATAAGGTTGGGTAGTATAAGGCTGGGTAGTATAAGGCCGGGTAGTATAAGGCTGGGTAGTATAAGGCCGGGTAGTATAAGGCCGGGTAGTATAAGGCTAGGTAGTATAAGGCTGGGTAGTATGAGGCTGGGTAGTATAAGGCTGGGTAGTATAAGGCTGGGTAGTATAAGGCTGCGTAGTATAAGGCTGGGTAGTATAAGGCTAGGTAGTATAAGGCTGGGTAGTACGAGGCTGGGTAGTATAAGGCTGGGTAGTATAAGGCCGGGTAGTATGAGGCTGGGTAGTATAAGGCTGGCTAGTATACGGCCGGGTAGTATAAGGCCGGGTAGTATAAGGCTGGGTAGTATAAGGCTGGCTAGTATACGGCCGGGTAGTATAAGGCCGGGTAGTATAAGGCCGGGTAGTATAAGGCCGGGTAGTATGAGGCCGGGTAGTATGAGGCCGGGTAGTATAAGGCCGGGTAGTATAAGGCTGGGTAGTATAAGGCTGGCTAGTATACGGCCGGGTAGTATAAGGCCGGGTAGTATAAGGCCGGGTAGTATAAGGCTGGGTAGTATAGGCTGGGTAGTATAAGGCTGGGTAGTATAAGGCCGGGTAGTATGAGGCTGGGTTGTATAAGGCTGGGTAGTATAAGGCTGGGTAGTAAAGGCCGGGTAGTATGAGGTTGGGTAGTATAAGGCTGGGTAGTATGAGGTTGGGTAGTATAAGGCGGCGTAGTATAAGGCTGGGTAGTATAAGGCTGCGTAGTAATAAGGC
>CM044963.1:5028060-5114263 GCA_024516035.1 Bactericera cockerelli | reverse complement strand
CCCACTATACAATATTTCAGGTAATATTATAAACTTTAAAATTGAAACAATTTCACTCAAATCTGGATATGAGAAAAATCAAGGGAACAGAATTTTTTTCTTGAAAAGACTGACTGAGGTCAGTAGCAAGGTTTTTGGCCGCAGTAATATTGTTGGTGATTATTATGACTGGGTTGGAATCGCAAAGCAAAAAAAGTTGGGAACAACATTTTTTCTTCTCAATATATAAAGTCTGGCTGGGGGACTATAAACAGGGAGTAGACCAGCAGTCTGGCTGGGGGACTATAAACAGGGAGTAGACCAGCAGTCTGGCTGGGGGACTATAAACAGGGAGTAGACCAGCAGTCTGGCTGGGGGACTATAAACAGGGAGTAGACCAGCAGTCTGGCTGGGGGACTATAAACAGGGAGTAGACCAGCATTGGCTTGGTTCTGGGGGCCCTTGTCAATTATTAGCCTCCTTGTAAAGACAGTGGTGGAGGTGCTGAGTCATTCCTCCACTGTCTGGCTACCATCGTTCCCGATGACGCCACCCTATGATGATGATATAAAGTGAAATGAAACAAAATATAATGATGGAATAGTTATTCTAAAGATAGAAAATGTAAAAGAATATTTAAAAAAAATACATATTTATGTAGATAAATATAGAAGAAAAATAAGATAGTGATGGACGCTGAGGAATAAGATAACACTGCAAAAAGAGACAAAGAGAGAGAAAGAGAAGGTAAGGGAGAATAAGAGAGAGTGATAGAGAGTGATAGAGATAGAGAGAGAGAGAGAAAGAAAGAAAGTGTGAGAAAAAAAGTGAGAGACAAAATAAATAGAAATAAGGCAAAGCTAACAAAAATGCAAATGATTGTAAAAGAAATTCTCTGAGATTAAAAAAAGATCTTAATGAAAATGGAAGAGTGAGAGAGAGAAGTGTTGGAAATTCGGAGATGGGTAGGAGAAGGGAAGAGAAACGGAGGGAGGGAGAGAGAAGAGGGAAGAGAAAAAGAGGGAGGGAGAGAGAGAAATTAAGAGAAAGAGAAGGTTGGAGAGAGAGAAGAGAGAAAGAGAGGAAGGGAGGGAAGGAAAGGAAAAGGAAATAAGTCCAAAGGTATTCTTTTTATATTCAAACAGAATGTAACAAGAGAAAGGGACAAGGGGAGGGAGAAAGAGAAAAAGAGAGAATCTACCTTATACATATTAGATAGAGAGAAATCGAGGAGTAGATTTATTGAGACATCAAGGGATTAGATAAATAGAGAGATATTGATAAAAGGAGGAAAGATGGAGAGAGGGGATTGATTAAAATTTAAATATTGAATATTTCTATATTCAATCAATTCAACTGTCCCGGTATCTCAGTGGTAAAGGCAGCACTCTGTGAATCCAGAGATCCCAGAGGCCGTGGGTTCGAAACCCAGCCGGGACATGACAAGTTATCCTCCCATTTGGAATTTTTACCACATAATAATATGTCTTGGGCTTACTGCTGGAATAATGGGACTTTAATTGTCTTAATCGGGCAGTATAAATAAGGCGATATTATTATTATTATTGTTAAGAGAGAAAGGAAAAGAAGGATAATATTCTCGTAAAAAGAGAAGAAGAGAGAGAAAAACAAAGAATTGAATAGGATGAGTCCACTTTATACTATTACTCTTTAATAATATTCTAGGTTTTGTCTAGCCTAACAAACGGAAGAGAGACAGAGAAAGAGAGAGAGAGAAAGAGAGAGAGAGAGAGAGAAAGATAAAAAAGAGAAAGAGACAGAGAAAGAGAGACACAGAGAAATTTTCGTCTATTTCTAAAATTCCTAGAACTTTGTTCCTGAATTATAGAAATAATTTATTCCTTTCTCTCCGGAGGAAAAAGTATAGTCAGATTCCTGAAAGTCATAGGTTTCGTACTGAAATTGTGCAAGATTGATTCTTATTTTGCTCGTAATGGGGGAACAAATAACGATGAGAAACGGTAAAATTGTAGAGAAATTGTTGCATGGGTGGGATTCGAACCACCTGCATGAATAATAATAATATCGCCTTATTTATACTACCCGATCAAGACTACTAAAGTCCCATTATTCCAGCAGTATGCCCAAGACATATTATTATGTGGTAAAAATCTCAAATGGGAGGATACCTTGTCATGTCCCGGTTGGGTTTCGAACCCACGACCTCTGGAAACTTTGGATTCACAGAGTGCCGCCTTTACCACTGAGCTACCGGGACAGACTGTAAGGCATCGATTCCGTTGCCATCTCTATCACTTGAATGAACAAGGACACTAGGGCGGAATTAATAGACGTTTTTGTAATACCTCTGTTGCGCTAAGTCACCGATTGCGTACTATGTAAGATAGGGAAAACCGACACTTACCAACGACTTAAGTTATTGATGTTGTCTATTAACCCAGATGGGGCTGACGTCCTTCCAGAAGGACGTCCTTCTGGAAGGACGTCAGCCCCATCTGGTGAAAGGTACTACGTTGTGCATTTTTCTAAATTAATTCAGCTTGTTGAGGTTAGTTGGCGACACCTTAAGCTCTTTGTTTTGAGTCCGAGTGATAAGTTGACAGCACTTATTTTGATTCAGGACTCAATTTATATCACTCCAAAAAAATAAAACAAAAAATTTCACCGCGTTATCTGGGTTAATTCCGCCCTAAGATAATAATACCGAGAATTCAAGGTTTGTTCATTGAGTTCTGGCTTCTGGCATTTCGTTGGGTAGAAAATTCATTAATATGCGTAAGCACGCTGATGATACCTTGAGAGGAGAGGGGAGGGGTTTCTGTCCTGAGGTGGGTGTGGAGAGAGAGGGGGGGGAGGGGTTTGTGCCCTGAGGTGGGTGTGGAGAGAGAGGGAGGGGGCAGTTGCTTTCCCCAAGGGGGGGGGGGTAAATTACACCCAAGGGGGCGTGTAATTTCTCTAAGAGAGGTGAGAGGGGGAATGACTGTGCTCGAGAGGAGGGTATAGAGGGAGGCTATCCCTAAGGAAGTTAAGAGGGGAGGGAGGGGGTAACTTCCGGTTCATTATTATTATTATTATTATTAGCAGGCACTGACGTCATGACTTCTATTGCGTCGAACTTAAATGTCATCAGCTGCTTGTAAAATGAGCTTTTTTATCCGGAAGGTTGTTTTTGGATCTTGTTAAGAATTCAATATTGAAGAGATGTTTTAAGCCGTAAGCAGGTACGGATATAGGTAGGGGAGTTGCCTTCGAAAACAATTGAATTTGAGCCTTTAGGGGCGCCGCCGGCATTTCTAAGTTTCTTAGATGCTGTTATTTGGCTTTCGCACCGAGCAACTCAAAGTGTTCTCGAAAGAAACGTAAACTAGGGAAGAATAGAATAGAATAGAATGGAATAGAACAGAATAGAATATACCTTGTTTATACTGCCGAAGTAAGACTGAAAAGTCTCTTTACTCCAGCAGTCAAACAGGTCTTATAAATTGTATGGGATAAATATTTTACATATTAATAACATATAAAAAAAAACATGTTTATTTTTTAAAAAAAAGCTGAAAAAGTAAAATTAAAATAAAAGGAAAAAAGAAAGGAAAAGGTAGAGATCAAGTATAGATCCCCCCGTTCCTTATGAACAGGTACATTTGAACTGGAAATCTTTCTCTTGTATCCAGGTTTTTCTTATATAATTTACAAGCGGGCTGTCGCCCGCTTTGCGGGCCGAGGCATGGCCGTGAAAGCAAAAAATCCTTTTTCGCCAATGGCAGGTGTTTTAGTGGGAATTTCGAAAAATCCCGTCTTATTGCACATCTAGACTATAAGACAAAGGTACCTACCAAATTTCAGCTTCCTAGGACTTACGGTTTGGGCTGTAGAGCGATGATCAGTCAGTGGTCAGTGTCTTTGACATTTATACATATATTAAGATTTTACTCCGATAATTTACTATCGGAAGAGAATGCCGTTGGCATTAGCACCGCCCTTGATCAAGTTTTGTTTTCTTAATTTTAATATCTATGTATGTATATATTATATATCATTATTTTGTAAATAAAACTTGATCCAAGGTGCGTGAAGTTAGCACCCGACATGTTTCAACCTCTCTCCTGGGGTTACGGTTGGAGTACAAAATTCGGGGTTTGTTGTTACATAATTAGTACATAATTAGTACATTATTATGGTAGGTGGTACAAAATTCTAGCTTCAATGTCGGGTGCTATCTTCACGGACCTGTCATTATTTTTTAAATAAAACTTGATCCAACTTGTTTAATACTCCGACGGCCCCCAGATCCCCTACTACTGGCCCTGGCAGCACCGCCAGTGTCCGGACAATGTGGAGTACGCCATCTATCTGGAGAAGCGATCCCTGCGCAACAAACAGAGGCATGGCCTGGAAGACTACGAGCTGGAGGCGTTGAACAATCTCAAGCGGAACTTGGCCAACAAGTGGGACCTGGTGTCTATGCAGGCGGAGGAGCAGGTATCGGAATTGTCATTATTAAATAAAAGTTAACCCATTAACGCCTAGCGTTGCCATATGGCAACAATGGAGGCAGTGCAAGTTTCTGACCTGTTAGTTCAATACGGTACATGTTACCACTTTATAACAGTATAGTTCTCATTTGGATGGATGACTCAGTAATTTTGTGAAGGTCCATTTTAATAAATTACTTTAATTGTTCTCATTTATTATAGTTCTCATTGTTGACAATATTTGCTACCTTCTGACTTTTACTAGACAATTCTATTTATTTTTTCAAAATGGATCAACGTTTTCCAACAGTTCAGGCGTTAATGGGTTAAAGTTAAAAGTTATCATATTTTTTTTTTTTTTTAAGTTTCCATTTATTTATTTTTTACATTAACATCTTCAACAAACAATGAGGGTATAACCACCTTCAGAAGATAAAAAATCTTGTGCTGAAGGTTCATCACTTTCGTGATATCACAACTACTCAAACTCGCTTTACTAAATCTATACGCTGAAATCGGGACTTGAACCACCGACCTCCAGGTTACTAGTCCACAGACTTATTGATCAAGCTACTGAGGTAAGTTCATAATTAAATATAATTATTCAATCAAATTTTATTTAAAATGATATCAATACAATAGAATACTAAATGTATTCGAAGCCTCCGAGGCGTAACGGTTATGGTCACTGCCCGCAGTATCCTTAGTTCGATCCACGGTCGGAGCAGACTTTTCAAACAGACAATTCTGTTCCTTCCGTACATGTGAGGCTGGCATTTCCGGCTCTACCCAGGCTGGGTGAGGTTAATGTGGGTACCTAGCACGATTCCCAGCGAATGGAGGGTAAAACCACCGTCCTAATCCTGGACGTTAAATCAAAAAGAATCGCTGGTGTTAGGAAGGACATCCAGCCGTAAAAAATGTGCCAAAACCACGATAAGCGGGTACGATTCCCGGTAAAATAAACAACAAAATCTCCGTCTCGTCCCGATTTTAACTTTTCTGTTTAGCCTGACAAGTCTTGATGACTGAATTGATCCTTAACACGTTCAGCGCCACGAGGTGCATATGAATCGGTACATGCAAAAACGACATCAATCACATTTTTTGGAAAATGAGGTTTTCATAGATTTTGGATCTCGGAAGGTAAACGCACAATTCTATATCAAAACTACATCATTCTGCTACTCCCTTCCTATATAAACACGTTTCTATAATTTTCGTTCCATGCAAGAACGACATAGATCCGGGATTGATGCGGTTCTTGTATGTAATCTGTAGAATTGGTGTATCCTGTCTGTGTGTGTGTGAACAGAATATCTCAAGAACGGTAAGAGCTAGAGACTTGAAATTTGGTATGAAAATCAATTTTATACAGCAGACGTACCACAAAACTTTTGGTTGAAATCGGCCGCAAAATGCGGCCGCAGGGCCGCAAAGATTGCCCGCAAGCGCCGCTTCTATGAATTGGTTAAAGATACAAAAAAAGTTAGAGAACAACATTTTCTTAGATTAAAAAAATAATAGGGGTCTCTTCATATCATTTTTTTGATATCTTGAACTTTTCGGACCTCGGCCCAAATTTACCGGTATCTTGGGGGGGACCCGCTTTGACTAACTTTTTTATTATTTATCCTAGATGGGGATTGTGACATATCAAATCCAATGATTTTGAGGTGCTAATTACGAATTTGACATTGATTTACAGCTGTTACCGTTGAGTCACGAGTGGCGGAGTTCAACTTCTTTTCGGGGATAAGGAAAGTCGTGTGATGTTTACACCAGATTTCTTTTTATATATATAATTTTTATGATTCATATTTTTTTGTTTTTGTTTGAAATAACAGTAAAATTCGAAGTGTACGTGTGTTATTATTTATAATATTTTCGATATTTGCAAAAACAGCATCATTCCACGACCTTTGAACGGCTATTTCTTTGAAATGGCAAAACATATCTGACCAAAAATTATATAGAATGGTTTTTTTTGGCAAGTCCTTACGATTACATATTTTTTCTTTTTTTTCTTATGGACAAAGAATGAATAGGAAAGTTTTTTTTGATATTCCAAAAGTTTACTCTTTTGGAATGATGTCGTTTTTGCATGTACCGATTCATATGTGTACCTCAACTATTTTATTATTCATGACATGAGGTACGTAAGTGTACCTCAACTATTTTATTATTCATGACATGAGGTACGTAAGTGTACCTCAACTATTTTATTATTCATGATATGAGGTACGTAAGTGTACCTCAACTATTTTATTATTCATGACATGAGGTACGTAAGTGTACCTCAACTATTTTATTATTCATGACATGAGGTACGTAAGTGTACCTCAACTATTTTATTATTCATGACATGAGGTACGTAAGTGTACCTCAACTATTTTATTATTCATGATATGAGGTACGTATGTGTACCTCAACTATTTTATTATTCATGACATGAGGTACGTATGTGTACCTCAACTATTTCATTATTCATGACAGCTTTGGTACCTCACAACGAATCCTTAATATAGGCTTGGCGCTAAACGTGTTATTTCCCCGCCCCTCATCAGGTTCGTCTGGCCAAGGACCGGAAGAAGGTTGACAAGATCGTGGCCGACAGCCAAGAGAGAGCCTACTGGAGAGTGCACAGGCCGCCCCCAGGCTTCCCGAGCTCACTAGAGCCTATACCCACCTGCATGCGGGGCGGCACGGGACATCGGAAGAAGCGGAGTGTCGAGGATTTGAAGAAAGAGGTGAGAAAGGGTTGGGTGGAAGAGATTGCCACAGGCAATAACCCCGCCCTTTAGGTAGGATATTATTGTTATTTTCTTTTTTAGTTATTTATTTTGTCATTTGTTTGTTTTTTTTTTTTTCTTAATTTTGTGCTGTTACCATTGTACTTTGTCCTCCTAATAAAGCTTAAAAAAAAAAAATAATAAAAAAAAAAGAATGGAAAGGTTTTTTCAAAATCTACATTAAATTTGTAATGCACAAGCCGCCCCCAGGCTTCCCGAGCTCACTGGGGCCTATACCCACCTGCATGCGGGGCGGCACGGGACATCGGAAGAAGCGGAGTGTCGAGGATTTGAAGAAAGAGGTGAGAATAGAAAGGGTTTTTTTTTCAAAATCTACATTAAATTTGTAATGCACAGGCCGCCCCCAGGCTTCCCAAGCTCACTAGAGCCTATACCCACCTGCATGCGGGGCGGCACGGGACATAGGAAGAAGCGGAGTGTCGAGGATTTGAAGAAAGGGGTAAGAATGGGGAAAGGTTTTTTCAAAATCTACATTAAACTTGTAATGCACAAGCCGTTTATTTTATTTATTTATTCATTTACACTTTATCTTTTATACAATGCAAAGAACAATAAATTATTATCAAACAAAATTAACAATATTTACAAAATAAGATATAGAAAAAAAATATTTAAATTTAAATGTACAATGTATTGCAATCCGGGGCGAAGTTAATGCCTCAGGCATTGTCTGCCACTTAACACTTAAGCCGTCATTAAAATTTCCACGCTCACTAAAGCCTATTATACACAGGTGTATGAAAATTAATATATTGGTTTTAACTCGTAATATTATACCAATAGGTAAAAAAAAAAAATCCAAGATTTTTACTGCAAATTAAAAATATTAGATATTATTGGAAGTATGAATTATGTAAATTAATAAAACGAAGCTTGTTAAAAAAAAATTGTTTCCGCCCGGGATCGAACCGGGGACCTTCTGCGTGTTAGGCAGACGTGATAACCGCTACACCACGGAAACTTGATGTTCGGTGAAGCAAAAAATATACCAGAACAATTTGCGGAGCTCGTCGATTTAGCTACTGAGAATAGGAGAAAGTTGGATCCGACACAAGGGCCGAATGGTGCAATAGTTTTTGCGGGATCTGTGATAATTATGTTGCATAAAAGTTCCACTGCAGCGCTGGCGTAGTTTTCAGGAATGATCCATGGCCTCCATGCGTCATGATGCTTAGACGTCCGCGGGTTCGATCCCTACCCAAGCCCCTCACCCAACCATCCTACCCAACAAACGGTTGTCAGTCTAAATGTTGTGTTTCGTTAGCCGGCTAGGATAGCTTGGGTGAGGGGCTTAAGTTAGGTTGAAATTAGTGCAGGTGGTTAGGCCGGGTCGCGCAGCGACCCGGCCTAACCACCTGCACTAATTTCAACCTAACCTAAGCCCCTCACCCAACCATCCTACCCAACAAACTGAAGTCAGTGATCTATCGTGCAATTTCACCTCGTTAACTTTACCTAACCCTATATAACTACAAAATTCTTCTTAACAAAAAAATCCTCTTACCAAAAATGACTTACGCATCAAATTCCAATTGACAATAATCATTCGTCTTTTATATGTGAAAGAATAAAACGGACAAAATACGTAAAAAATACGATGTAAAAATTTATGATGAAAAAAAATGGTTTTTTTTTTTTACTTCTCTTGGTATACATGTCGATGGTTCTCTGATATAAGGATAAAACTCAAAAACCCAGGAAAGTTGAGGAAAGCAAATAAATTTCACAAAGATGATCAGTGATTTCAGAATTCATTTCTTTTCAGTTTTCAGTAAAAGAAAAAAGAAACAAAACAATTATTTTATCTTTCCCGCAAAAACTATTGCACCATTCGGCCCTTGTGTCGGATCCGAGAAAGTTGATACGAATTTGTTTGATAAGTTGATAAATGTTTGTAGGTTAGGATTAGTTAGGTGAACTTTATGATCGGACACTGCCTTGAGTCGACTTTCAGATGCATGGTCATGACGCGACGGGGGTTTTACCCTCCATTCGCTAAAAACTCACAAAGCAGGAACCAGCTACTCAAATTAACTTCACCCAGGCTGGGTGAGGGACGGGAATAGCCAGCATCACGCGGATTCGAATTAAATTTTTCACCCATCCAAGTCCTAACCACGCTGGACGTTGCTTATCTGCAGTGACAAAATATCATGGGATTAAATAAAATTATAAATTTTAATATTCATTTAAGGTGATTTTTAAGAAAAAAATTAAAAATTCTTAGTTAAACATAGTTTAGGGGAGTATTTAAGTTTATTTTTAATAATAATAATATCGCCTTATTTATACTGCCCGATTAGGACTATTAAAGTCCCATTATTCCAGCAGTAAGCCCAAGACATATTATTATGTGGTAAAAATCCCAAATGGTAGGATAACTTGTCATGTCCCGGCTGGGTTTCGTGTAATTTTATGTTTAATACTTGTAAAGTTATTGTACAATGGGACTTTCTCGTATATTTAAAAAAAAATTCACCACAAATTCTGCTCAGGAGGTTATGAAAGGTCCAGAAATATGAGAAATTTCACTTTCTATTATTATCTATCTATAAGGTATAGAAAGTATTGTTTTTTTTTTTACAAAAACGAACACAATACCTACATCTGATTGCTAATATTAGAAATTTCTCGAAAGTATAATTAATAAAAACCCTAATGCCTATGTATCTATCTTGCAGGTGGATTTCCTAAAATCCTTCCTCGACAAGACTCGAACCAAGACCTCCCTGCTTGTCTCAAAGATATCCTAATAAATATGATAAGAATAAGAAAGTCGTGTGATGTTTACACCAGTTTTTTTATCTATCTATTTTTGTCTTACCTAATAGAGCATACTATAATAATAATAAGTAACTTATAATAATAATTGTACTGTAACTACTGATAACAGTTACATGTTTATGCATATTATGTTGAATTTGTTTCCCATAATCATGTTTATTATGTACTAAACCTTTAATAAAGTGATGATTAAACATAATAATAATAATGTATCTTTCTTGCAGGTGGATTTCCTAAAATCCTGCCTGGACAAGACTCGAACCAAGACCTCCCTGGTTGTGGAGAGTCTGGTGCAGTTCAGCGAGACCTACTCCGAGTACGACGCGTTCTTCACCGCCCCCAACCCTTGCAACCCCTGGCACAATGATGATACGACCTATTGGCTGCTCAACAGCCCTCTGTAAGTGCTACGTGAAGTTGGCTGACCACCAGAAGCGATTTGGTCGCTACTTGGCTCAACGTTTTGTACCGGTTTTGTACCGTTTTGTACCACAAAAATTTCGTTTTGTACCAGTACCAATACCGAGATATTGACCCCCCCTAGATGGTCAGCCAACTTCACGTGAAGTTGGCTGACCACCAGAATAGAATTGTAAGTTTTCTTTCAAAAGATGATGCCATTGCATACATCAAAAATCTTGATTGAAAGATTTAAACTGGTACCTTACACCCTATGTATAACTCTAGGGGTTGGGTGGAAGAGATTGCCATAGGCAATAACCCCGCTCTTTAGTTAGGACATATGTTTCAATATGTTTTTGAATTATTTTTCATTTTTTTGTATACATATTTCCATTTTTTTCATTGTTAAAATAATTATAATATGTAGTGTAACATATGTCCATTTATATCCGATAAAGTGTTGAATAATAATAATAATAACAAGGAGTCTTTTCTCCAGAAACCAGCTCTCTTTCCTGTAATCAGCTCTCTTCTTTACTTTCCTTATCCTATAGACCGACCTCAGTAGCTTGATCGATAAGGCGGCGGACTTGTAACCTGGAGGTCAATGGTTCAAGTCCCAAGTTAAGCA
This sequence comes from Bactericera cockerelli, assembly GCA_024516035.1. NCBI lineage: Eukaryota > Metazoa > Arthropoda > Insecta > Hemiptera > Triozidae > Bactericera > Bactericera cockerelli. The sequence goes on along the minus strand of CM044963.1, from coordinate 5,103,200 downwards.
AATATTTAGCAAAGCGAGTTTGAGTAGTTGTGATATCACGATTGTGATTAACACAAATATGCTAACTCTTTACCCTATAAAAAGGACAGTAATGGCATCACCTAATTTTTTTCTCCTGTAACCAGTTGATGTCTGCTGGCCGTTCATAGTATCTTCTTCTCCTTTTACTCACATTTGGCACATTTTTTACGGCTGGATGCCCCGTCCTAACGCCAACGATTCTAATTGATTGAACGTCCTGAATTAGGACGGTGGTTTTACCCTCCATTCGCTGGGAATCGTCCCAGGAACCCACATTAACCTCACCCAGCCTGGGTAGGGCCGGAAATGCCAGACTCACATGCACGGAGGGAACAGAATTGTCTGTTTAAAAAATCTGCTCTGACCGGGGATCGAACTCAGGATCTCTAGACTACGGGCAGTAGTCATAACCGTTACGCCACGGAGGCTTTCACTGGGAATCGTACCAGCTACCCACATTACATTATAAATATTGATGTATGAAGACTGAACGACTGACTCGAATGAACCAAGTCATTCTGCTGAACGATTGAACTATTGAACTAAACTCAGGGAACGATTAGTTCATTTAGTTCCCTAGCAGTTCCATTCACACAATACATATAAACTCTTTGACTAAACTACTGAACTAAATGAACGACTTAAAAGAACTAGGTAGTTCTTCTAAGTGACGATCATCAGACTGAACTAAACTTGCCAACACTACTTGAATGGGTGAGTAGAAGAACCAGGAATGTCAAAAATTGATTTTTTTTTTTTTTTTTTTTTTTTCGTATAGAATAAGAAAGAATGTACTCTTTTCTATCATATCTGTGATTATGAAGGAGAAATACCCCTTATAAGTATATTTTTTTTCTCGATTTTAAAGTGGGGGAAGCATACTCATTAGCATGCTAATATTTTTCTTATTTTTGCTTTCCTGAAAAGTCGATTTTTGACATTCCTGGTTCTTCTACTCACCCATTCAATTATAAATAAACAAAATGGCGCCTCTCTTCTCCGCCAGGGTGGAGGTGCCTACGGAACGGCGCGTGCGCAGATGGGCTCTCTCCATAGAAGACCTCATCAAGGACCCCAGTGGACTAGCGGAGTTCACCGGGTACCTGCGCAAGGAGTACAGTCACGAGAACATCCGATTCTGGCTCATGGTGAACGAACTCAGACGAAGCGCCCAGTCCAAGATTCCGGCCAAGGTCAAGGACATTTACGAGTACGTATAAAAGTCAAGGACATTTTATGAGTACGTATAAAAGTCAAGGACATTTATGAGTGCGTGTTTAAGTCAAGGACATCTATGAGTATGTATAAAAGTCAAGGACATTTACGAGTACGTATAAAAGTCAAGGACATCTATGAGTACGTATAAAAGTCAAGGACATTTACGAGTACGTATAATAGTCAAGGACATTTATGAGTACGTATAAAAGTCAAGGACATTTATGAGTACGTATAAAAGTCAAGGACATTTATGAGTACGTATAAAAGTCAAGGACATCTATGAGTACGTATAAAAGTCAAGGACATTTACGAGTACGTATAATAGTCAAGGACATTTATGAGTACGTATAAAAGTCAAGGACATCTATGTCCTTGTGTGGAGAGTAGTGAGTAGGTATGAACCTACAACTATTTTTTTTTTTCTGTTTAAAAATTTATTGTTAAAATGTTTGTGATTCTTATCAAGGACTAGTCCTTTCATGTAATAAAAAAGTTGTGAATAAATTATTATTATCATTATAATTATGGAATACTTTATTGGAAGGGAAAATACAAACAAGTAATGAAAATAAATTATTTACAAAATGGATAATAATAAAAACAAGAAAAAAACATGAATACAAAATATACAGATGTCCTAACTAAAGGGTGGGGTTATTGCCTATGGCATAACCCCACCCTTATGCCTATGGCATAAGTGCACTGGTTGTCAAGTGGTTAACGCGCTAGTCTGGTGATCCAGGTAGCGTAGGGATCCGTTGGTTCGAATCCCACCCAGTGCATGAATTTTTCCTCTTTATTTTGAGTTTGTGACCACATAATAATAAGACTCTGAGAGGGTTAGGTGGTAGAAAATGCTTTGAGCATTAACCTCGCCTGGTGGTTACCTTCCACTAAAGAGTATTATTATTATTATAATTATTATTATTATGGCAACTTCCTACACCCAACCATTATCTCCATGTTGTTTGATCTCCACACCCTCCCATCATCCCCAGCGAGTTCCTCACGGCGGGCGCCCCGTGTGAGGTGAACATAGACGGGCGCACCATGGAGCGCACCCAGACGGAACTGAGGACGCCCTCGCGGTTCACTTTCGACGCCGCGGCTGAACACGTGTACACCCTGCTGCTCAAGAATCCTAGTTTTATATAAAATTAGGATTCTTTATTTATTTTTTTTAATTTTTTTAAAAGAATCCTAGTTTTATAAAAAATTAGGATACTTTAAAAAAAAATAATAATATTTTTTTTAAAAGAATCCTAGTTTGATATAAAATTAGGATTCTTAAAAAAAAAATTAATTTTTTTAAAAGAATCCTAGTTTAGGATTCTTTATTTTATTTTTTTAATTTTTAAAAGAATCCTAGTTTTATATAAAATTAGGATTCTTTAAAAAAAAAAAAAAAAATTTAATTTTTAAAAGAATCCTAGTTTTATATAAAATTAGGATTCTTTAATTTTTTTTAATTTTTTAAAAGAATTCTAGTTTTATATAAAATTAGGATTCTTTAATTTTTTTTTTAAGAATCTTAGTTTTATATAAAATTAGGATTTTTTAATTATTATTTTTTTTTTTTTTTTTAATTTTTAAAAGAATCCTAGTTTTATATAAAATTAGGATTCTTTAATTATTATTTTTTTTTTTTAATTTTTAAAAGAATCCTAGTTTTATATAAAATTAGGATTCTTTAATTTTTTTAAAAGAATCCTAGTTTTATATAATATTAGGATTCTTTAATTTTTTTTTAATTTTTTTAAAAGAATCCTAGTTTTATATAAAATTAGGATTCTTTAATTTTTTAAAAAAAAAAAGAATCCTAGTTTTATATAAAATTAGGATTCTTTAATTTTTTTTTAATTTTTAAAAGAATCCTAGTTTTATATAAAATTAGGATTCTTTAATTTTTTTTTAATTTTTTTAAAAGAATCCTAGTTTTATTTAAAATTACATATACCTAACGTTTGATTTCCACACCCTCCGATTATCCCCCAGCGAGTTCCTCACGGCGGGCGCCCCGTGTGAGGTGAACATAGATGGGCGCACCATGGAGCGCACCCAGACGGAACTGAGGACGCCCTCGCGGTTCACTTTCGACGCCGCGGCTGAACACGTGTACACCCTCCTGCTCAAGAATGACTGCTACCCGCGCTTCATCCGCTCCGACCACTACAAGAGTCTGCTGCAGGCGGGCAAACAGCCGTGCACCAAGAAGAGGTAATAACCCCTAATTTCAATTTCAATTTATTTATTTTACTATAATAATTCCGTGTCCGTGAGATAGGTATTGATACCTAAATCACGGTGGTGAGAGGATTATATGGACACCCAGATCCAATGGCTACGCTCCCTTCATGTCCATTGATTCTATTTGGTTTTAACGTCCTGACTTGAGGTAGACAGGACGGGGGTTTTACCCTTCATTCGCTGAGAATCGTACCAGCTACCCACATTAACCTCACCCAGCCTGGGTAGGGCCGGAATTTGCCAGCCTCACATGTTCGAAGGGAACAGAAGTTTCTGTGCGAAAAGTCTGCTTCAACCGGGAATCGAACTCAGGAACTCTGGACTACGGACAGTAGTTACGCCACGGAGGCTGGCGTATATTTTAATTAGAGTACATTACAAAACAGTGGTTTCCACCTATAACATCATTAATACACTTATAATTGACTAAAGTAAAATAATAATAGCCAGCGTCGATGGCATGTTGAATACACCGGTTCCCTTCAGAACACCGAAGTTAAGCGACACCCAGCGAGGTTAAGACTTGGATGGGTGACCATTCAAATTCTAATTCTCGTGACGCTGGCTTTTCCCGGCCCCACTCAGGCTGGGTGAGGTCAATGTGAGTAGCAGGTTTGTGAGTTTCCTGCGAATGGAGGGTAAAACCCCCGTCGTGATATGACCATGGCAGTTGAAAGCGACGTTAAACCCCAATAAAAAAAAAAAAAAAAAATAATAATAATAATAATAGTAAAAATAACAGCATTTTTAAGAATAAAAGTCAGAATAAGGTAATAAATTTTAAATAAAGAAAATCATAATGCATAAAGAATATCTTTTAGATCTTCTACAAAGCACCCCATTCTTTTTGATTAGTCCATATGAGGATAAACATTACACAAATTCATCAACCTGTGGAGGGGTATTAAATTAGAAGGTGAGGACCGAAAGGGCAAAGTGTGTCTAGAACTTAATCTTGGCACATTAAAATTGATCCTTTCCAAAAGGTAAAGACAATCTATAATATTATTAATAAGTAATTGTAAATACAAAAGGTAAAAACCTAGTAATAAGAATAATAATAATCATAGGTCATAGGGTGGCGTCATCGTGAACGATGGTAGCCAGACAGTGGAGGAATGACTCAGCACTTCTACCACTGTCTTTACAAGGAGGCTAATGATTGACAAGGGCCCCCAGAACCAAGCCAATGCTGGTCTACTCCCTGTTTATAGTCCCCCAGCCAGACGATATATTATATTAGACGACTTTATATTAGATATAAACTTTTTTTGTTTTACAATGAACAGAATGAATCTATTATAACATTATTTTTTATCCGCAATTCAGATTTCCCTTCCCATTCGGTGGCGGCCAGAAGAAGAAGTCCACGTCTTCAAGCGCGCCCGCCGGCCCATCTTCCGGGCCGCCCGTCTCCCTCTGCGGCCCTAGCGGCCCCAGTGGTCAGGCCCCAGTGGCCCCTAGCAAGGACATCATGTGCACGCGAGCTCTCAGACGAGGCTCGGACAGGAGTCTGACGGGGTCGACTCATGAGCTCGCCGTGAGCTCGAGCAAGGTGGCCCACTCTCATTCCCAGTCCAACTTGAGCGATATGAACTATCCCAGGTAATTTCGATATGACTAATAATAATAATACTCTTTAGTGGAAGGTAACCACCAGGCGAGGTTAATGCTTAAAGCATTTTCTACCACCTAACCCTCAGAGTCTTATTATTATGTGGTCACAAACTCAAATTAATGAGGAAAAATTCGTGCACTGGGTGGGATTCGAACCAACGGATCCCTACGCTACCTGGATTACCAGACTAACGCGTTAATCACTTGATAACCAGTGCACCAATTGACTATTTGCTTAACCACGGAGCGCACGATTAGCTCAGTGGTTAAGCACTCGCTTGCCATGCGGAAGGTCCCGGGTTCGAACCCCCGCGCCGACAAAAATTTGTATTCAATTTTTTTTTAAATTTTAATGGGCGAGAAGTGACACAATTCTTTAAATTTTAATTTAACATTAACATTTTAATATTTTTTTTGTATCGTGTTTTAATGTATAATGGGCTCTGCTCGTAAATAAATGAATCGGTACACCCGATAATTACTATTACTAAAATTTGGTTACAGTTGTTTGTAAGGGATACCTTCCGGTGCACTCGTGTTGACCCAGCACCTAAATGGGAAGTATTGTGTCACTTCTCGTCCATCAGAGGGGAGGCATACTACGGGATGGGCAGGCTACAACACAGACCACAGGCGTCTATAGTAGCTCCTGTTTCATGGCTACGAAACAAAAAAGGCTGTGAAACACTCATCTTTTGTAAAAAAGAAATTGATTGGATTTACGGGTGATTCCCGTTCCAATCATTTTCTATAGGTACCAAAAAGTTGGTCACGCCATTCAAAAAGGAAATGCTTCTTTCATCCTCGGTTCCCTTCTGGAAGGACGGTCCCTGGGAGAGAAGTATTTTATATATAAAAATTAAAACATCATTATTAAAGTTATAAAAATCTCCTTCGACACCCTAGCTGATAGTAAGTTTTAACCTATATGTATGACAACATTCAACGAATGAGAACATAAAAAAATACTCTTTTTCGTTGTTTGTTTATTAAATAAATACAATATTTATTTTTACAAAAATGACATATTTATAAATGGTGAGGTCCAACACATGCAACTTTGCACATTGGACCTCACCTAAACTTTAAATACTATTTTTAATATATTCATAAAAATTGATGAACATTTTTAATTTTTTGTTTTTTTTTTATTATTTTTACATCGTGTTGTTTTTGATAAAATGTTTGTTGATTTATAAAAATACAAATAAAGTACCTTGAAAAAAATAATAATAAAAAGAATTGTTTCTCTCACTCTTCTAATACTTCTTTTCACAGAGATGCAGCCGTCATACAGGGTGGCTCCTCAACGGAGGAGACTAACCAGGACGACGTGTGTCCATGGGATGATCCACCCTGTAAAGCCATCCCTCAACAACCGAGCGGACCTCATCTGGTGTCGACGGCCTCTCTAGCGGGGGCTCACGGGTAAGGAGGAAGGGACCATCAGGTGGTTGAGGCGCCGCAGTGGCGCATGTATAAATTTCCGATAGCGGGGACTGGAAGGTTTGCGTTCCTCCCTTAAAAAACTAAAAAACCCCCTCTCTCCTCATGTACAAACTCGGTAGATTTAGCCGCCACAAAATCTTCTTCTTCTTCTTCTTTTACTATGTCTTATCCCGCTTGAGCAGGTTCGACGTTGTTCAACCTCATGGTTGAGGTTGGTTGGTTTTGGCACATTTTTTTTTTGCAGCTGGATGCCCTCCCTAACGCCAACGATTCTATTTGATTTAACGTCCTGGATTAGGACGGTGGTTTAACCCTCCATTCGCTGGGAATCGTACCAGCTACCCACATTAACCTCACCCAGCCTGGGTAGGGCCGGAAATGCCAGCCTCACATGTACGGAGGGAACAGAATTTTCTGTGTGAAAAATCTGCTCCGACCGGGGATCGAATCAGGATCTCTGGACTACGGGCAGTAGTCACAACCGTTACGCCACGGAGGCTGGCGTATTTTTTAGCCACAAAAAAATCCTCCCAGGTATTTCTTTGTTTTCAACTGTTCAAAATTTCAATTTATGTTCGATTTTTTTTATTTATCTATTTATGCTAATAGGAGGGGGGGGTGTACCCCCTAATACCCCTCACCCTCTTACCGGCACTGCCCATGCTAATGAAGTAGTCCAAGCCACAGATGAATGTCCAGAATGAAAACCTTAAAAAAAGAAATAAATGAATTTACTTTTATCCTCCGAAGTTAATAGGTGACTCGAGTGAAAAAAAGCGACATTAACATTTTTCTATTCAACCCTCATAAATTTTTACAAGGAGACATTTTAGAATTATGAATCATACCAGAAGAAAGGTACAAAGAAATACTTTTGACTCAGAGATGTCTTGTCTTTGTATTTTCTTGGTGTAAAATTTTACGAAGTTCAAAACAGTGAACAATAGTATGGTCGCTTTTTTTCAGAATAATCAGAATAAAAAGAAAAGTGAGAAGTTGTACTAGATGTACATGAATAACAAATTAATCATACCTGGACAGCTGTTTTGAGCTTATTTGCTCTCATCAGCAGGTAATAGTTCTGAACATCCATGCTATCAACTAACCTCTCTATTTTAATAAGAATAAAAAGAAAAGTGAGAAGTTGTACTAGATGTACATGAATATCAGAACATACCTGGACATTAATTCACTGTCAAATAATTTCGTAACTGTCATAATATATTATTTTCAACACTGGTGTCCTCAAAACATAGAGGTAGTACAGCTCTCATGGCGAACCTTTGTAATATAATTTTAGTCACTGTTAATGTTTTATAAATGTGTTTCTGTACCTGAGCTTTTAAATAAAGATTCAATGTGTTAAATGTATCCGCAACTAAAGTCTATTTATTAATACAACAGTAACCACAGTTATTTCCTAAAATACTCAACTTCCAGGTACAATCTTCGACGTCTGGCAAACACCAGCATGTCCACGTCGGTGACAGACGAGGCGTGGGAGTCGCAAGGCCAGACACACGGCACGGCAAGCAGCGCCGCCGCGTCCCGCACCAATTCCAGGAAGAATTCCAACCAGCTGGACTCGAACAGCTCGTCGTCTGACCTCAGCTTGGTAGGGAAAATTCTTCTTAGTCTGTATTATTATTATTATTATTTTTTTTTTTTTTGGTTGAAGGCAGGAAAAAATCTTTCAAAGACACCCAGGTCATCCTGACTTGGGGTGTGGGATTTCCACCCACTAAAAACCCACCTTCTCAAAGAGCTAACCGCACCTGGAACCGAAACATATCATTGCTTCAAGTATTATTATTATTATTTATTTTTTTTTCAACAAATACTTGAAATATATTTATTTTATTTATTTATTTACACTTTATTTATTTTTACAAAACAATCATCAACAAAGAATAAATAACAGTAATTAAAAAAAAAAACTTAGAAGTATGTACAAAATAAAATAATAATAAAGATCAATATTAATTTTTATTTACAATTGTTTTGTAATCCGGGGCGAAGTTAATGCCTTAGACATTCTCTCCCACTTAATTTATTTATTTACCTACATATAATCATCTTCTTCCTTTTTAATCACAAAGTTTGAGTAGGGTCCTGAGTACGTTAGCATGTGTTTGAACTATTCCTGTTTCCTTTTCTTGGTTCTGAAGGGAAAGAACATAATTTAGAACAATCAGCAAAAAAAAGGTCAAATATCGTAATCTGACCATTTACGTAAACAGATCATATGTAATTTCATTACGTATGATCCTAACAAGTTAAATAAGTTAAAATAATTTTCTTCTTTTTCTCTGCCTTTTGTTAAATCTACGTGAGATCGACTTTTTCAACCTCTTCCTCATGGTTCAGGTAGGTTTTGGCACTCCTATTTTCACATTTCACGCCTGAAACACCTTTCTAATGCCAACCGAGTTTAGGGCGCCAAAGATTTGTGTCATTATAGTGTACAATATATTTCGAAATAATATATGTTGACCATACAATCTCTGAAACATCAGCTACCTGAATAAAATGTTAAGTTAATCAACCCGTGTTCAACATTTGTTCCAACCTGTAGTTTTCGTCTCATTTTAGCAATAGCGCGCTTTCCAATATTTACTGTGGAACGCAGAACAGCCGTATTTATGAACAGAAAACGCCGTCTGAGCATGGTCTGAAGCATGATTTCCTTTAATATTATTGGCCAATACCTTGCTTGAGACATTGCTCAGACAAAATTCGCTGTTCATAAATACGGGTGTTAGGTTCCGCCCTAAAACTCGCTGCTACCATTTCAGGCTGTAGCAACAGCGACGGGTGGCTCCTTGGACATCTCTGATAGACTGAACCGAATGAACATAGAACAGCGCAGACTATCTTGTACCGTGCCGGCACCGAGGTCGTCCGTCTCTAGCAATGAGGACACTCAACAGCAGTATCAGCGTTCTTTTGAATCCACTCAAGGTATTATCTGCCGGGAAATTCTTTGTCTCTAGACGTTCCTTTTCTTGTTTTCCTCTAATATTTTCCTAAGAAATGTTTGAAGGATTTATGTTACTTAGATGAATACAGCTAATTAAGTAGGTATATTATATACTTTCTCAAATTACATTTACACAATTTGTATGGGTGCTGCTATCAATTTCTAAAGATATTCTTTTTTCTATTACTTTTCATATACCTAAAATTTAACATAACATTTGATACAATATATTAGCAATAAATTTAATATTAACGGATGTGTATTATAAGCTTTATGAATGATTCATTCAATTTTCAAATAATACGCATTTTGAACTTTATTACTACATCATAAAATGGTAAATACCCAATCTTACTACCTAAATTTGGTGCGATTTGCAACTGAAATAACTTATTTATTTATTTACACTTTATTAATAGGACACATTATAAACAACACAAATAATTACCAATTAAAATACAATACAATATAATAGAAGAAAAAATTAAAGAAAAAATAAATAAATATATACATAATATGTGTCCTAACTAAAGGGTGGGGTTATTGCCTTTGGCAATCTCTTGCACCCAACCCTTATCTCTTCCACCCAAGTCTTGACTTCACCATTTTACCTTTACCTGTATCTCTCCCTTCATCAGGTGACTTAGCCACTCCTAGTTCTCCCAAACTGACCACAAGTCCATCTAGTGGCGGCGGCGAGAGGAAGCGTTCTGTCACCACCCCCACCACCCTGCTCTGTCTTCGGAAGCACTCGAGCTCCGGAACTGGTGCCCCTCTCATTTCCGTGTCATCCGCATCAGAAACACCCGCCGTCCTGAGCGAGGAGACTCTAAGTAATTTTTGAATGATTTTTTTTTCTCGAAAGCTTTTTTAGAAGCATTAGGGAATAATCTTTTAACACATAGGTACACGACCGGCACCATTTTCAGTGTATGTACGCATGGGACCGCTATATCTGAGCATATCTGAGCATAGCACCGAAAAACCCGCTTGGAGAGTAAAATTATACAGGGGTATAGAGTATATTTCCATACAAAACATAGAAATAGGTGTCCCACTGGTGAGACAAGCAGGTTTGAAATCAAGAAGGTCACTTGTCCCACCGGTGGGACAACCAGTCCATAGCGTACATACTCACTTGTCCCACCGGTGGGACAACCGGTCCATATTATATTTATGTCCAACAGGTAGGGGTCTATAGGCAATTAAAATTGATACAATATATTTTACTTTGTCCTTTTTTTCTCGAGTATTCTAACCAAAATTTATTCCAACCAAAATTGTTTATAATTCAAGGTCAAGTCGAAGGTCAAACTGAGGCTACCGAGGAGGCGACAGCCAGTGGAGGGGAGGCCGCGGGTAAAAATACTGAGGTGTGTCCTTGGGAAGACGAGTAAGTCATTTTTTTTTTTTTTTTTTTTGTTAAAAAAATCAGCTTTGTCATTGAATTTTGATTTACACCCGTCTTGTTCTGAAAGTCTAGGGCACTACTTTTAAATTACACACAGTAAATAATATCAAAAAGAGCATCATATCAAGTCTTATTTATTTGTAACTTAATAATTTATCATCGTTATCGCCATTAGTACCGGTTGATATGGTGGAACATTCATGATACTAATACAGTTTATTATTATTTAAAAAAAAGAATGGTAGGTACATCAACAAAAAAAAGTAGATAACTGGTAATCTAGGACTACCTTCATAAGGTAGACTCCTAACAATTTTTCTGGTACCTCTGAGTCTAAGAGAGATTGCGCAAATGACTGACAATTATTCTTAACTTCTTGAGTTCTTATCCAAGCTAGAACATTGAAATAAGTTTTATTCCATTTTTCACTTAAAATGGTGGCCATTTTTTTCAAGTAATTTTCATATTCATTCTGGTCCCCGAGCCTACAGTAATTATTATCTCTATCTTCGTCTCTCAGAGAAACGTGTTTCGTAAATTCATTATAACTGACTGTATTTTAATACGATAAAATATATAAAAAAAGTCAAAATTCAAATATCTTTTAACATAAAATAATTACAAAGTCTATGATAGTCTTGATCATTGGTTCAAATGATCAAGATTTCGATCGCTGCAATTTAGTTGTTTCACTTACTAGTAGGTATAGGTATACACTGTAAAGTTAAAGACTCCTTTACAATTGCTTGAGAAAAACTGAACAAAGTCCGCCATTGATCATGAACTATTTTGAAATGCCTTTATTTTCAGAACTGAAGTTTCAAAATGATTTTTTCTTTGATGAAATGCTAGAAAAAATAAGTCATTTATTGTAAAACTCACCAATTTACTCTTAGAAGATCACATCAATCACCATGAAGATGTTGCAGAATGAATGAATTCAGACATTTTCTCAAGCTGTGCATCGCATTTACTGAAATGTCTTTTGGGGTAGCATTTAATTATTTGATTGTTGATTTGGGTAAAAACAAAAACCCTACAAGAACTCAAAGATGCTATTTGACCTGATAATAAATGCTATTCTCTAATATGTACATGTACATGTTGGTACGATGTGAAACTTGAGAGGACATCTGAGCTCCCAACTCATGCACTCTCCCAACTCTTGCACTCTGCATCTCCATGATGTGATCTTCAAAATGTGAATGGTGATTATCAAAATAAATGGCATTCTGTTTTCTAGCATCCCATCAAAGAAAAAATCATTTTGAAGCTTCACCTTTGACAATGTAGGCATTTCAAGATCATTCATAATCAATGGTGAACCGTATAATATAAGTACACTTGAGAGCAGAAAAAGCGAATCAAACTTTTTCCTCCACCAAATCTGCGATATCTTCGAAATTACTATTTCTATCGAGTCGTAAGATATCTCAAAATGTTGTAAATTTTGTTTTCTATGATTTCATAATTTGATTGTTAAAAAAATACCTACCAGAAGCCGTAAAATTCAAATTTTCCTATAGGGTGTCAAAAAAGAAGAAAAACATGATTTTTTTATGTTTAACTAAAGAAGTTATAACATGAGAAATCAACAAGATAAATGGTGAATCAGTATTTCGTGTTGTCTCCCCGAGCTCTAATCACAGAATTCATTCGATTTGGCGTTGACTGGATCAAAATAACCGCAATATCTTGGGGCAACCTCTACAATTCTTTGGTGAGGGCGATCTTGAGCTCTGCTACAGTCTGGGGAGCCGGGATTCTGCCTCAAACACTTCTTTTAAGTCAGTCTCAAAGATCCTCGATTGAGTTGAGGTCGGGACTAAGAGAGGGCCAGTCCAAAGTGTCAATATTCTCCTAACCCAAGAACTCCCGAACACAGTTAGCCGCATGTGGGCGGGCATTGTCGTGCATGAGGAGGAACTGGTCGCCCATACTTTGAGCGAGAGGAACCACATGGGTCTGCAGGACTTCGAGAAGCTGGAATTCAACCAAAGAGAGCTTCAAATGGACCCAAACTCTCCAGAGAGCACAGGGAAAGGAGACTCAGATTCGCCATAGAACACGTGGATTGGATACCCCAGCAATGGCGCTCTGTTCTCCTCACTGATGGATGCCGGGTGTTTTTCTTTGGTAATGACAGAAGGTAAAGAGTCTATAAAAGAGCGGGAGAAAGGTATGCTGAGTGATGCATCACAGAAACTGTCAGTTTCGGCGGTGGTTCCTGTATAGTGCGGGGTAGGATTTCAACTGAAAGAAAGACTGAATTGGTTTTCATCACATGCGGTGCGGGAGGTGGCCTGAACAGTCAGAGATACATTGATGACATCCTGCAGACCCATGTGGTTCCTCTCACTCAAAGTATGGGCGACCAGTTCCTCCTCATGCACGACAATGCCCGCCCACATGCGGCTAGCTGAGTTCGGGAGTTCTTGGGTTAGGAGAATATTGACACTTTGGACTGGTCCTCTCTTAGTCCCGACCTCAACTCGATCGAGGATCTTTGAGACTGACTCTAAAGAAGTGTTTGAGGCAGAATCCTGGCTCCCCAGACTGTAGCAGAGCTCAAGATCGCCCTCACCAAAGAATGGTAGAGGTTGCCCCAAGATATTGCGGTTATTTTGATCCAGTCAACGCCAAATCGAATGAATTCTGTGATTAGAGCTCGGGGAGACAACACGAAATACTGATTCACCATTGTTACGAATGAATCTTGTTGATTTCTCATGTTATAACTTCTTTTGTTAAACATAAAAAAATCATGTTTTTCTTCTTTTTTGACACCCTGTAGGAAAATTTAAAAAATCAAATTATGAAATTGTAGAAAACAAAATTTACAACATTTTGAGATATCTTACAACTCGATAGAAATAGTAATTTCGAAGATATCAAAGATTTGGTGGAGGAAAAAGTTTGATTCGTTTTTTTTTGCTCTCAAGTGTAGAAAAAATCTTTGATTTTCCCCTCTATGTTTTTTTTTTTTTTTTTTCAGAGAGTCGTGTAAAGTGAATACTCCTTTTGTGAAGAAATACGCCACACTTGGCTATCTCTAGCAGAGTTCAAATCTTTGAGACTAAAAACCAATCCAGTTTGTGTGATGTTGGCGAATCCTAATACTTTATTAACAGTGTATTTGTTAATTTTATTATGTATGTACAATGTTACATTTTACTTACAATACGTGTTTTGAGTAGAGCCTTATTACGAGGTAATGTTACTTCGATTGATTTCTACAAACTCCTATATGATGTCAGTTTTTTAAAAGGAAAACATCCACACCTAGGATTGAATTAGAAAATACACCATTATTTTTTACTGTATTATTGACGAGTTCCATATAAATGAGTATCTACGTGCTGAACTTGTAAAGACATATTCTTTCAGTTAAAAATAGAAATTAAAGAAAAAATAAAGTTCTAATATGAAAGAATTAAGGTTTTATTAGACGAATCAATCAGAAAATTGCAAGGAACCTTCGGAACCTTTTTTTCTTATTCAATAACCGATACAAAATTATCATATATTATTATGTACTTTCTACAATTGCTTGAAGTATAAACTGGTACTTCGGTTATTATTCCAAATATACCAATAACTCTGGATCGAATTTCAGATTGAATTGAAAATGATTGAGCATTGATATTTGATTTGGTCGTAAAGGACTTTTTATTAATAAAGACATGATGTATAAACAGATAGGACTAATATTTGATTTAATAACTATGAAAAATATACTTGGTGTGGATGCAGGATGTATTATGAGATGACAAAAATTTAAATAACTTTCAATGATATTACTGACTTTAGACCTTCTGTATAGATTTATATAATACTATTATGTTTAAAATTTAATTCGTATTCAATAAAATTTGTTAATCTGTTTTCTTATGTAGAACGAAAATTAAATACTTAAGTTACTGTTTTAAAATGTTAATTTGTTTATGTTAAAAAACCATCTAATATACTTGTGTTATTAATGAATAGAAGGGTCACTATAAGTAGTTGATAATAGAAATAATAAATTTCTTCTGGATGGATTTTGAATATTAGAAGAAGATATTTTTACTAAGAAATACATAGAATATTCTACTCTGAATCAGTTAAACTGTTGAAAGAACTTTCTGATTTTGACTTAAAAATGAACTAAGATTAACTAATCAGAGTAGTCTAGCAGTATAAAAAAAATGACAATTCAGTTTTAGTATGTAAGATTATCGAATGTGAAACCTAAATTCGAGTGACATTATTTTCTTCTGTTTAACTAGAAAAATGTTGAGAAAAAATCCTGTCCTAATGTTTATATTTAAATCTATGTTTCATTTCATTAATTATTCCTTTCAGGTAATACATGAATACTTAAATAGTGACCATTTCATACATTAATAACGAATCTTTTTGTATTATCTTTTTACATACATCTATTTCTTGATTATGTTTTTCCCCTCTTGATCAATACCTGTATTCTTGAAGTTATTTTGACTATACTTTTGAACTTTTTTGCTTTAGATTTTTGATACATAAAAACTATGTCTGAGAAACTTCCAAAAAGAATCCATAACGCTGGAAAAATGATTATCGTGATAAAGATTCGTAATAAAATATCTCGAACAAAGATGTGTATTGTAAAAACAGAACTAGGTAAGAAGAAAATCTAAAGAAAATTCACTTTTATGTCCGGTTGAGTGTAGACTTGAGCGATCAAATGCTTTATAAAAAGGTCGTCGGAAGTAAAATAATACCTTGGTACTTCTTTTCTGATAAGGTAGCATACGTTGTAATTATTATAGTGCTAAGAAAATTTGATACTTTTCTAAAAGATAATTAATCGAAATGATTTTTTTTAAAACTGATTTCCTGTAGTATTTGAATAAATATGAAGTCATTTGAGTTTTCATCTTAATTAAAATGATAATTTTCATCAATATATAAAGTATTCAATGTAAGTAATTATATGTTTTTGTCAAACACATGTGTGCATACAAACAAGATCTGAGCCCCTTGTTCGTATTTTACACAAATATATTTTGTTCAAAGTTCTAATATTAAGCATTAATAAGATTTTATTTTAAGGAAAACTATGGTTTATGTCTGCAAATTATTAATCACAAAAAATATAACTATAAAACTATTTCCCAAATTTTTAGGAATGAGTGAATTAAAAATTTATGTTTAATGTTTAATTAATGTTTTTTTTTTTAATTTTTACTCTGGTAATGCCTCCACGGGTCGTTACTCATACAAGTAACTACTCATTTTTCTTCACGAGGTATGAGTGGACCCCGAACATCCAAGTACAGATCAGAAAAATTCCTGCCCCGCTGGGAATCGAACCCAGGTCACCGTGCGTGCAATGCCTAGCGCGCTAACTCACTCTACCACGGTGACTAATATACAACAATATTTAATTAAAGACAGGTCTATAGAAGTACATGCCCCTGGGTACTTTTTTAAACAAAACCTTATGCTGATGAGAAAAGAAACAATTCCATGACACCTGATCTTGAACCGATATAAAATTCAACAATTCATAAATGAGCTTTTTTTAACATTATAGGGGTAATGTAAATAGGAGTAGGAAATACATCCAATTTTAATATCACTCTTCATCATTTACAGTTATAAAAAATTCACACACTATCATACTTAACTGTCTCTAAATTTAATTTATAATGCCAATTAAATTCTAAATCTAAAAATAACTACCATCGCTAAATTTAGAAGACTTTTATGGGTGCTAGGAAAGGTTTTTTTGAGCCAAAAATATTAAAACCTTTTCTACCTATTCATAATAACATTCCTGTCTAAATTTGTAAACATCGCCAATTTTACCATACATAATTACATTGGTTACATACCTGTTAAAAAGTACTAAAAATAAATGTATGTTTTTAATCCAGAAGACGGTTAATGATTGGTTTGAAATCCAGTGAAAATTATATTGGTCAATGAGTGCTCAATTGAAAATTAGGATGAAATTATCTACGTACACCTATAGTATAAAGTACTTTGAAGAAATTCTTCTAAAGTAAAATATGACAAGAGGTGATTTAAAGTTTAAACCCTACGTATTAAATAAATTAAAAATTATTTTAATCTGTCATAAAATAACTCTAGAAAAGTACCGTAAAATCTTTAGTTTCCTTTCTCTTAATATTTCAAAAAATGTGACTTGTCTCAAATGAATAAATTTCACATATTTTTTATTGATTATTAGCTATTGGTTTTTTTTATGTAACCTAAATCACTTGAAAATTCATCATTATTTTTTTCCCCTCAACATTTCCTTGATTAAAAACAGTAATTTTATCAGTTGAAGGAATGGTCTATGTATAATTTACAAAAAATAGCCCAATACATACTTTTATGTAATAAAAAAACTATGTGGGAGAATTATTGGGTGACTTCTATATTTATTTTATAATAGTAACTCTCTTCAAAGCATGCATTATAATGCACTGGTAGTCAAGTGGTTAACGCACAAATCTGGTAGTCCAGGTAGCGTAGGGATCCGTTGGTTCGAATCCCACCCAGTGCACTAATTTTTCCTCATTAATATGAGTTTGTGACCACATAATATTCAGACTCTGAAGGCGGTGGTTACCTTCCTCTAAAGAGTGTTATTATTATATTATTTCATGATATCAACATAAATGATTTAATATTTTATAAAATATGATTACTGTGGGGACTATGGCCAGTTTAATAGTTTATGCTCTTATTTTTATTTAGCATTGTGTATTTTTTTCCTGCAGTCAAAAAACTAAATGTCAAAATCAAAAACACCTATAAGCATTTGTAAGTATATTTTCTGACAAATATTTCAAATGATTTGGTACAATTTGTGTAGTGTTGAAGAAAAAAATGGGTTTTGATGTTAATCTACTCAAATGATATAACTACGATGGTAAGTGAAGTTGGTGTGACGCTGCTAGTCTCAAATGAAATGATTTTTATGTTTTAGGATCACCTAAGTTTTTCATGTATCTTCATAAATTCATATAGTGTATACTTGTATACACAGTGTTGAAAGATATCGGGTATGTTGAAAACGTATATGACTTTGGAGGCAATGACATGTATAATATTGTGTAAATGAATAATTATGATGAACTTATTATGTTGAATAGACTGGGGCACCATGATAGTCAAAATAATAAAAGCTAAATATGTATAATAATAATAAATTAATTTTATTCAATTTGGATGGTTTTCCATACTTAATAAAAAAAATATTATTATTATTATTATTATTTTAGGAAATATTTCATTGAACTTGACAGTGTGAAAATCTTGGTGAACAGCTAATATTGCTTATTATAGATTATTTTATAAGCTTTTAATAGAGAATTTGAAGGAACACGTACATGATGATAATTTATTTTAATAAGAAATTATGGTTTACTTAAACTATTGACCAAAACAATCTATGTAAACATGTGATTTTCTATTACAAATTTAAGATCTTGTTTTCATTTCACCTCGTTAAGATGTTGTCGTTGAAAAATTATTTCTAATTCACGAATTTCAATAAACTTAATTGTAAAACACTTAATTCATTTTTACAACAAAGAACATGATCAGTTACTTTAAAAAAAACATCCATGGGGTCCGGTTCTCTCCCGTTTTTTCTCTAAAATAATAATAATAATAAAAAAGCAAATTTAATGGTATGCACTTTCTATTTTAATATAAATATTTTTATTTATTAAACAACTATATTCAATTTATTTTGTTTTAATTTAATTTATAATAATTATACGAATAGGTATGCGTGTGTGTCAAGTATTCATTTTTCATCATTTTAATTTTATTTATCATACTTAACCATTGTTCACGATATTAAAATACATTATATAAATTTTTATTAAACATAAAAAACATTATTCAGGACATCATCATTTGGATGACAACCCAAAACGCTTGCAGCATTGCCTCGTTGAACTGCAAGGCTTATCTGTTGCAGCAAATAATTTCCCGATCTTGGGTCTAAAAAATATATGAAAGATTTATTGTTGTGTGAAAATAAAAATAGGTATCTCGGGCCACAAAAATATTTTTTGAACATTGTTCACTGGAATAACAGCGAAATTTCGTACCTATTCTTTATTTCACGAAAAATGATATGATTTTTGAATTGAATGAAACTTTAATACTTTAGGATCAAAAATATCTCATCCCAAATGATAGGCATTAAAATATACTGAGTAGGTATTCAAAATAAAAATCTATAACTTTACGGATGAATTCATTAATTTGAATTATTGAAGGGCCATCAATTTAATTGAATGCCAAATCAAACGCCAACAACAGATTATTTTTATAGAATTATAAAAAGCGTAAAAAATCAAAAGATTTCATAAATATTAATTATAAGTTAGCTCTTAGCGAATTTTTTTTTAGTAGTAATATTTTTTAAAATAAAAAATAGGCGATAGTGAAAAACATTCTTACTTCATGGAAACATGATAATCGGTTGTTTAAAAAAATCCAAATGTGTCTCATCTTATTATAATTAGAAGAAAACAAAAACATTTTTAAGATAGATCTAATATTACAAAAATGTAAAATATAGTGTTAATGACACAAAGTAATTGAAAATCAATTTAAAATAGTTATATTTTCTTTAAAATTGGTATAATGAATTCTTTTTGAAGTGTAACTAAATGATTTTATCTCCCTCTTGACTTTTCATAAAGATGTAGCAAAACGTAATTTTATTTTGAATAATTAAACACAAAAAAACCTTACCAAGGCAGAACTTTTCAAAAATCTGTACATAAAATTTTTGTTTGAATTAAATATTTTAAAATAATAAAATCTTTTTGCTAACACATTTACAACAACAAGATGATATCTGTTTCCAATGACGTTGATTGTTTTCCTGTGTATTTATTACGTTGTACCATATTTATTCTTATTCAAAAAATATTCTATACTTAATTTAAAATAACTATCTTACATATTAAAATTAATCACTCGTAATTCTTAATGTGTGTATAGTCGTATTATCAATAATTTAATTTAATATAGCTGAAAAAAAAATCTTTGAGACTTGTCACATTTTTTGTACTTTGAACAAATTATAATTGCATAATGTTTATTGATAAAAAGACATAAAATATATAATTATTGACTTCTTTAGTTTTACTACATTTATTCAAATTTCAGGTAACCATCAATCAGAATGCAAGTGAAAATTTAAGCTTACCTGAGAGAACACTTTTCTTTTTAGACACATCACATTAGATTGAAAACTAATCAAAGTATATCAAGTATGTTTGAAAAAGTTAACATCAATTTGTAGATTTTTTCTGTCCCTCTCTTTATTTCTTCAAGTACCTACTTCGTTTTCCTTGACTGTAAAATACTCATTACCAATCTGAAATTTTATCTATCATTGCTCTGATATTAGTTATTGTTTCATTTATATAAAGATACCCAATTCTTAAAACCCATAAAGTAGAAAATATTTTCTCTCTCTCTCTCTCTTAAATTTGTGAAACAGTAAAACGAACTAATAATGCTATAAAATTTCTCACAATTTCATTGATTGATTCATACTCTTAATTTTTTTTATCATTTGCGAAGTATTTTTGTAGAGATTTAGATGTAAGTTTGTTTATTACAGCCCGTTATTATTACATTTAAATATTTCTTATTTCTTGATTCATAATTAAATGTGATAGATTTTTAATAATTATATTTAAAAAATATAAAAAAATAGATAATAAAATAGATAGATATAAATAGTTTTACCTCATAATGTAAGCATTTAGATTGTACTTTTTAGCGATGATAAAGCTTGTTCATCATTCATTTGAAATTCCAAATAAGATTCAAACTAGGTTCTTATTTTCACAATGGAAAACCAGAAAAGGAATTGGTTTTGAACGGTTATGAAATAATATAACTTATATTCTCGAAAACATAAAAATCGGAGGATGATAACCATTTAAATAAACTCTGAAGTTTTCCAATAAAAAGTAAAAATATCAGAAATGAGCTTATAAATAAAATTATGTATTTCAGAAGAAAAATAACAATACAAATTGTATCCGTAAAATAGATAAATATTTAGGATACAAATTCAATAGGTAAACACTAGTGGAAATTTTGTGGGAAAATTGAGAATTAACAAAATGCCGATATTTTTGGCGCTATGTTACAATAAAATTACCTACAGTAGAATAAGGCCATTCTAAAATGGCTGTTCGTCTGATAAAAATCGTATGTAATTATTGGAAATGGTAGTGATAATATACACCAAAAGAGTTTTATCTTCTCTCCTCTTTGTTTCGATATTCCTAAACAATTTTCTATAAGTCTCATTACTGAAAACTATGCCGTTCTCTCTTTTTCTTTTATTGGCAAATCAAAACAAACACTTCTTCCTATACATTGCATTTAATTCTACTGTTTCTACAGTTTATATATAATAAAGATTGGCGTTTTCCGTTGGAAAAATTTCAAATCTTTTTGAAAATTACCAACTTACTTACTTGGTTACTTTCTTGTTCAAATTTTTCTCCGTGGTGAGGATTTCAACACAAAAATAAGATTCATAACAACAACAAGAAATCTTGTCTGTAGTTCATCTTCACTTTATGGCTGAGTCACATGGCTGAAGAGTTGAAAAGATATCTAATAAAGGGTTAATGCCCTAGCATTTCAACTTAACATTTTAAAGTAATTTACTACATTATACATAATATTTTTATTTAAATTATAATGTTGTAGTTCATTTCTGTTAATTTTAATATTTTATTTTAAACTGGTAATTAAATAATTATATTTACTACCGATTATTTATTATAAACTCATTTTATTATACCATTATTTAGCGTAATAAAATGATAATTATTTTTAAAACATGTATTACAAAAATACTATGAATAAAATATTACAAAAATTACAAGTCTCTTGCTGTTGCATTTATTTTCTTTTTTATTTAAAAAAGTAGAACTTCTTTTTATTTTAAAGAGTGCTTCTTATCCAGAACTACTCATGTAAACCATTTACAATACAATACGTCTCCTATAGGTATGTGTACAAAATTGCCTTGATATCTCTTTAGTGGTTTCTGAGATTTGTGTGTTGCAAGGAATGGAAATAATAGAGAAACTTACCGATAGACAGGCAGACCCAAAACCATAGTTGCTTAAATAAGAGTTTATGAAATGTTCAGAAATACGATAAAAAAAAACTAAATCGGATACAAAAACGAACTCTCTACGTCCGACATTTAATAATAGATACAAAGTAATAGTACTCTACTTCTAGTAGCGTAATAGTACTTCTGATATTGAATATACTCGAAAGAAAAGCAAATCTACACTACCAATTATGGACACAATACTTCCTCGTGATTGGATTGCATTCTATATACTTGGCAGTTTTGAGATTTTATACCAAATTACTTTTATCTCCAAAAGTTCTAAACCGATTCTCTTCAAATTTAATTTATATGATAGTATGCCGTTTTCCCTACATTCTAGATATAACGAAAAATTCTGTATCGGCAAGTCGTAGACCTTATTTTTAAAACTTTTTAATCAGATTTTTTTTTTTTTTTTTTTTTTGGTTTTTAAATTTAAGGTCTCAAGTACCTACCTATAAATTATGCAATAAGAACCATATTTTAAATTGGGTTTAACGTCGCTTTCAACTACATGGTCATACCTAACACAACGCGAGTGTTATATTCCTTTCGCAGGAAACTCACAAACCTGCTACCCACATTAACCTCACTTAGCCTGGATTAGGCCCGAATGCCAATGCCTAATTTTTCCATAAGCCAGCGTCGATGGCATGTTGAATACACCGGTTCCCTTGAGAACACCGAAGTTAAGCGACATCCAGCGAGGTTAAGACTTGGATGGGTGACCATTCAAATTCTAACTCTCGTGACGCTGGCTTTTCCCGGCCCCACTCAGGCTGGGTGAGGTCAATGTGAGTAGCAGGTTTGTGAGTTTCCTGCGAATGGAGGGTAAAACCCCCGTCGTGATATGACCATGGCAGTTGAAAGCGACGTTAAACCCCACTTAAAAAAAAAATTCTATTCTGTGTACGCCTGTTATTTACTGACAACTATGCAACATGGGCAATACATAATCTACTACGCACATTGCATAATCACTTATAAATGAAAGGCGCTCATAGGAATGAATAGAATCTCGAGTAAAACGAGGAATGTGTCTAATTAATCTAATTATTACTACCGTTTACAAAATATTTCCGATTACACACGGTCAAAATCATATCGGCTTGCACTCCAGGTGCCCCGGGTTCGAATTCCGGCGGGGTCGGAATTTTTCGGCTCTGTACTTTGGATGTCGAGGCCTACCCTAGCCTCATGAGGACAATGGGGGTAGTTTTAGAGTGAGCAACGACAAGTGGCGGCATTACGAGATTGATATTGAAATATGACGATTGGTTGGAGATAATTATGATGCATTAGCGTTCTCGTAATGTCGATGCTACCCACTAAAAATTGTGACATACACAAATAACTAGTTCTTTATCTCCTTTATCTTTAAAATCATAACACACGTTCTGCTGGCTATTCCTTACCCCACTTAGGCTGGATCAGGATAATTATAGTGGTTCAACCCGACGTAGGAATAAGACCATGTGGTTGAAAACACCATTACACTTAACCCGGGGTTAAGTGGCAGAGAATGCCTAAGGCATTATCTTCGCCTCGGATTACATGACACAATTGTAAATTTAAATTAATTTTTTTTCTTCTATATTTTAATTTGTGTTATTTTTTATTTCTGTTAATAATTTACTGTTGATTGTTTTGTATAAAAAACTAGCCGTTTGCCCGTGCTTTGCAACGGGACTAAATTTCAAATTTACTAAGGCATGGCCGTACTGCTGGACAGCAATGCCTTTTTGAACTTTTTATAATTTTTCTGGACAAAGCGATAATGGTTTTGGGGGGGTCAATTCTGAGACATTTTTCGCTATCTCTTACCGTTTTGGCTAAACAACTCCGGACAAACAAACAAACAAACAAACATAGGTAGGTAGGTAGTCCTTTTTTCTGTTTTATATATAGAGATATAGTGTAAATAAATAAAAATAAATAAATTAATAGAGAGTGAAGAGGCTCGTGGAACTATACATTCACCGACCTCAGTAGCTTGATCGATAAGGCGGTGGACTTGTAAACTGGAGGTCGGTGGTTCAAGTCCCGGTTTCAGCGTAGATTTAGTAAAGCGAGTGTGAGGAGTTGTGGTATCACGAAAGTGATTAACACAAATATGAGAACTTTACTTTGAAATTTAATAAAAAAAATTATCCAGGCATATAATTATTATTGAAGCTAAGCGTCTTCATTTGCTCCATGAATCCCTTCCTTCCATATCTTTTTAAGTGCGTTCTCTTTTTTCCAGTTTTTTTTTCTATTAAAAAGTTATGATATTAGTTTGTGTTAATCAATATTTTAATTACTCTGACTTACAGTGCTCAATTTTTTCTCAACTTGGGTCCGCCGTCTTATCAATCAAGCTACCGAGTTTTTTTTTTTTTTTTTTTTTTTCTCAAAATACTCAATCATAATTTATTTACATCAAAATTATATGTACAAAAGACAATAACATATTAAAAGATAATGTAAAAACTTGAAAAAAGAAAATGAGTTACTGTGATGCCTCTCTCTTAATCTCTCTTTCATTTGGCTCTTTCTATTTTCTACCTCTCCCTCCTGTCTCTACTCCCTTCTCTCCTCCTCTATCTCCTCTCTCCCCCCACCGCTACTTTTTCTCCTCCAACGATTTCCCATCCTTCATCTCCCAGCTACTTATGTAATAGAAAAGGCCATTTGTCTTATCTCAAAAACATAAGCACACACATGAGGGTGAGAGAGAGGACGAGGTAGGAAGAGAAAGAAAGTCAGAGAGAGGGAAGGCAATCTTAGAGATGAGATATAAGCATAAAAAAAACATAAGAAAATGTGAATGCTGAGAGAAAGAGAGAGACAGAGAGAGTATAAGAGAGGAATCAGTAAAATAAGCATATAAAGCGTAATGTTGAAAATAGAAAAGTCAAGAAAAGGTATATGATTGATTTGAAAGAGAGAGAGAGAGAGAGATGTAACAAGGATAATAATACGTGAATGGCTAAGATAGAGATAGAGATGAAAGGTTGATGTTTGATTTAATGGAGAGTTTTGTTGACAAGAGAGAGAAATAAAGAGAGAGTGATGAAGGGTGGGACAGTAAAGTAATGAACTTCTTCTTCTTCTTCTTTTACTCTGTCTTATCCCGCTCGAGCAGGGTCGACGTTGTTCAACCTCATGGTTGAGGTTGATTGGTTTTGGCACATTTTTTACGGCTGGATGCCCTTCCTAACGCCAACGATTCTATTTGATTTTAACGTCCTGGATTAGGACGGGGGTTTTACCCTCCATTCGCTGGGAATCGTACCAGCTACCCACATTAACCTCACCCAGCCTGGGTAGGGCCGGAAAATGCCCTTAAGTAATGAACTTAAGTAGTGCAATTATAATAGTGAAGAGTGAGAGAGAGAGAGGTGGGGAGAAATATGGAGGTAAAGGGAGAAGGAAAGAGATATGTAGGAAGAAAGTGAGAACAAGAGAGACTTGAAGTGTGGGGGAGAGAAAGAGAGATAAAGAGAGGGAATGAATCCCAAAAGGAATGATAGGACAATAGAAAGAACTTTATGGGGAGGTAGAAGAGAGAGAGAGAGGGAGAGAGAAAGAAATAGAGAGAGAAAGTAAAGAAAATCAGTAATTAGTATTGCAATTATTATTCGGGAGGTAGAGAAAGAGGGGGACAAAAGAAATTACAGAGAGAGAGAGCGGAATAGAGAGAGGGGGTGGGGGGAGAATATTCTAGAGGGAGACTAGGACAAAAAGAGTAATATCATATTAGAGAGAGAAAAGGAGACTATAGTAAGATAAGGATCACATTGTGAGGAAGTAAATTAGAGATGTAACAAGACGAGAATAAAAAGAAGGAGGAGGGGGAGAGAGAGAGAGAGGAAATTCTAGAGGGAGAACACTAGGGAAATAAGTAACATACTCTTAAGATTATGTGAGAGGAGAGACAGATATTATGAAGTGTAAAAGAGAGAGAGAGTAGGGCGAATTTCAGAGGAAGTATAGGGTAAACAGGGGTACACGATATCAAGTGTAAGGAAGAGGGAAAGAAGAAAAAGGAACAAAAACGAAGAAAAAGGAAATTCTAGAGGGAGACTAGCGCAATAAGGAGTAACATAAGTGCAAGAGAGAGAGAGAGAGAAAATTCTAGAGGGAGACTAGGGCAATAAGGAATTAAGGAGTAATGTATGTGTAAGAGAGAGAGAGAGAGGAAATTCTAGAGGGAGACTATAACAATAAGCAGTAATGTATGTGTTAGTTAGAGAGAGAGAGAGAGAGATCTCTGAAGTGTAAGAGAGAGAGAGAGAGAGAGAGAGTAGGGTTCTAAGGAGTACAATATGGGGGGAGGTATTAGGAAACCGGGAGAAAGAGGGGGAAAAGAGAGAGGAGAGAGAGAAAAAAGGAGAGAGAATAGGGTGACATGGGGGGAAAGGAGGAGAGGGAGAGAAGGAGCTAACTTGTTCAATAACAAACATCTTGTGTTGTAACATGGGAGGCAGAGCCAATTTTCATTAACATTATGTTCCATACAGAGTGTATGACACTTATGTATGTCGTCATATAAAAATTTGGTCACGGCCTTTTTTCCTTCCTAGCCATTAAATAACAACTAATAAAGTGGTGTGTTATGTAGCTTGCCTATCTCCTAATTTGACTCCCCTCTGAGGGGCGAGCAGATGGTGAACCAAATCAGAAACGATCAGCGAGGTGAGGAGGTTAGAGGTGACCATTTAAATTCGAACCTTTGTGATGCTGGCTATTCCCGGCCCTACTCAGGATGGATGAGGTTAAATTGAGGAGCTGATTTCTGAGTTCTCAGCAAATGGAGGGTAAAAGACTCGTCGTGATATGACCGTGCCGATAAAAGCGACATAAAATCGAATTTGTAGAAAAAATGGCGGGTCAAGAGAAAGAGAGAATTGTGTTTACCACTTATGTGGTGAACACAATAAGGTAGACTTATCTTAGGAGGTGTCATATAATATACCTATTGTAAATCAAAATTGTATTAAATAAATAATAAAATCAAATCAAATCAATCAAAATCTCTCATCTACCAGTAATTTTCTTATTACAGCATGTTCTTATTACAATTATTGTACATTGTACCATGATCTTCACAAGGCGAAGACATGCAATATCGTCAGTCCCGTTAGCTCAGTAGTCAAGGCGTTGGTTTGGTAATCCAGAGGTCGCAGTTCGAACCTAGCCAAGACATGACAAGTTATCCTCCCATTTGGGTTTTGGCTTACTTTTTTACAATTACTTTCATATTTGGGTTAATCGCGATGTAATATTGATCTTCTAGTCAAGTGGTTAACACGCTAGTCTGGTAACCCAGGTATCGTCGGGATCCCTTGGTTTGAATTCAACCCAGGGCACGAATTTTTCTTCATTAATTTGAGTTTGTGACCACATAAGAATAAGACTCTGAGGGTTAGATGGTAGAAAATGCTTTGAGCATTAACCACGCCTGGTGGTTTGTTACCTTCCACAAAACAGTGTTATTATTTTTAATACATATTACAACTACTCAAACTTCCTCTAGTAAATCTTTGCTAAACTTGAGTCTCAAACAACCGACTTCTGGTTACGAGATCACTGCGTTATCGATCAAGCTATAGAGTTCAGTATTATTGATCAAGTCAGACCAATCATATTAGACTTACTGCTGGAATAATGGGACTCATTTGTCCTCATGGGCAGTATAAATAACTCGATATGTTATTACTGTGGTCCAACCAAAGCGTCCAAAGGGTGGGACTGCCCAAGGCACTCTCTTCCATCCAACACTAATAGTTCCCAGCATCACTCTGTATAGTCGAGCCTCTCACAAAGCTCAGAGCATATTATGTAAAACCCTCCGCAAAGTTTTTTAAGTACGGGGAACCCCCACCGCACCTCAACCCCCTCCCCTCTCCTCCCCTCCCCCCTCCACAGCACTCCTCTTTGTCTAGTCTCTAACCCTCGGTCCTTTTCTTTGTCAAAAGAAATCCTTCTGTGTGAACAACAGAGAGAGAGAGAGAGAGAGACGTAAGTATAAATAAAAAGAGAAAGAATGAAGAATCAAGTAAAAAGCCTAGTTACTTTGGTCAGGGCCGGATTGGGCATTTCTTCAAGAGGTCTCAAACGCGGAGCGCAGAGCTAATTTTCAGGACAAGTCATATTTATAAAGGAACCCACTATAACTCTTGGGTGAGAGAGCAAGACTAGCAGTGGCAATACAGCGTGCAATTGCGTGGAGAAGATGGAAGACATGGAATGGATTGCTGGGCTATGAAGATGGAATAGATGCGTGGAAAACGAACCGATAATTTTTTTTTTTTTTTTGGTATCCATTATAATACAATATTAACATAAAATAGCAAAATAAACATGAATAATTTAACTTTCTTGGCGTTTTCTGTTTCTAGATTCCGATGTTTTCTTAACAATTTGGAGGTACGGTCCAGCAATTCTTTATAATGGGACCTCAAAAAAATAAATGAGGGTTAAACAAAAAGCTTTCAACTGCATGGTCTTGGTCATAGCACGACGGTGGTTGTACCCACGATGTGCTGGAAACTCACAAACCAGCTACTCAAATCGACCTCACCCAAACTGAGTGGTACCGGGAATAGCCAGTTTCGTTAGGTCCTGAATGGTCACCAATCCGAGCCCTAACCCTCGTTGGACATTGCTTAACTTCAGTGACAGAACGAGAACTGGTGTATTCAAAGTGCTATCTCCACTGAGTAGAAATAATCCGACCCGTCGCGTCGGGATATGACCATGCAGTTGAAAGCGACTACATAGTAGAGAGGTAATCAAAATTAAAATGAGTTCTATTGGCACTCAATGGCGGTAACAGAAGTGGTACTGGCACGCGTATTGAGTGCCATGGCGTAAACAGAAGTGGTACTGGCACGCGTATTGAGTGTCATGGCGTAAACAGAAGTGGTACTGGCACGCGTATTGAGTGTCATGGCGTAAACAGAAGTGATACTGGCACGCTTATTGAGTGCCATGGCGTAAACAGAAGTGATACTGGCACGCTTATTGAGTGCCATGGCGTAAACAGAAGTGGTACTGGCACGCGTATTGAGTGTCATGGCGTAAACAGAAGTGGTACTGGCACGCGTATTGAGTGTCATGGCGTAAACAGAAGTGATACTGGCACGCTTATTGAGTGCCATGGCGTAAACAGAAGTGATACTGGCACGCTTATTGAGTGCCATGGCGTAAACAGAAGTGGTACTGGCACGCGTATTGAGTGTCATGGCGTAAACAGAAGTGGTACTGGCACGCATATTGAGTGCCATGGCGTAAACAGAAGTGGCACTGGCACGCATATTGAGTGCCATGGCGTTCAATGTGTCAAACTGGTAGTCAAGCGGTTAAAGCGCTATTCTGGTAATCCAGGTAGCGTAGGGATCCGTTGGTTCGAATCCCACCCAGTGCATGAACTCTTCCTCATTAATATGAGTTTGTGACCACATAATAATAAGACTCTGAGGGTTAGATGGTAGAAAATGCTTTGACCATTAACCTCGCCTGGTGGTTACCTACCACTGAAGAGTGTTATTATTATAGTATTATTTTCCTATAAAATTAAGTAAAATTGGACCTGTAAATTGTTCTCTTATGTCCAGGTGTCTCTTACCTATATTAGACTGTATTATTATCAAAGCCTCAATTATTATCCAGATTAACCTCGCCTGGTGGTTACCTTCCACATTATTATAAAACCTAAAAAAAAATCTGAATTCCTCCCTCTTGGCCCCGCCCCTGGTCTACACGACAGGAAGATATGACGCGAAATGGAAAATCCTCTCCTGTACGCCTTTTCCTGTTTCTCTCTGTGTGTCCTTTATGATTGCCTTCTCAGAAATACACTGGTCGTGTCGTCACGTGAAAAAGCAGGAGGGGTGACGAGTGCTTACGGGCTTTCAAAAGAAAGTGAAACCAACACTCAGGTGGAAGTTTTCCAGAGAGTTCCAGCCATAGCCTACTGCATTTTGTACTCATAATAATAATGATACTTCTTACTTTAATTTACTTTCCGTGTCCATGTGTAATATCATGGTGGTAGGTGGTTTAAGGATTGATACGGGTATTGGAAATATTTTTATTTTTAAATTTAGGTTTTAAAATTTCAGTTACCTTTCAATTTCGATGTTGTCTGCTGAAGTGTAATTAATTTTTTTTTTTTTTTTTTTTTTTTTTTTTTTAAAGATGAGTGTTTCACAGCCTTTTTTATTTCGTAGCCATGAAACAGGAGCTACTGTAGACGCTTGTGGTCTGTGTTGTAGCCTGCCCATCCCGTAGTATGCCTCCCCTCTGATGGGCGAGAAGTGACACAATACTTCCCATTTAGGTGCTGGGTCAACATGAGCGCACCGGAAGGTATCCCTTACAAACAATTGTAACCAAATTAAGAATACAAATTTTTGTCGGCGCGGGGGTTCGAACCCGGGACCTTCCGCATGGCAAGCGAGTGCTTAACCACTAATAGAACTAATCATACTCAGAGTGTTAGTATTATTATCATAATAATGATAATAACACTCATTATTGGAAGGTAACCACTAGGCGAGGTTAAAGCTTAAAGTATTTTCTACCACCTTACTCTCAGAGTCTTATTATTAAGTGGTCACAAACTCAAATTAATGAGGAAAAATTAAAGCACTGGGTCTGATTTGAACCAACGGATCCGTACGCTACCTGGATTACCAGACTAGCACGTTAACCACTTGACTACCAGTGCACTCTACCTGTACCTCAAATTTATAGTTTAGATTTAGAAATTTTATTAATACTATTCATTAATAATTAATTGTATTATTGAAAATAGCTAAATAACTCACTACTCATACCAGTCATAGCTCTCAGACACTAAGATAGTGATTATGTTATCCCTAAAACAAGTTAGCTATGGCTATACCAAGATTCCATTAATTGACAGGAACCCCTAAGCCTGTCTCGGGAGAGAGTTGCATGGTAGTCCTGACGCCTCCACTAACGACGCTGTAGTGCGTAGAGATAGACGATAGAAAGCCGAAAACATATTAACACGTAAATGACATAATTAAAATTTTTACCTTTTCAATAAAATATATTTAGAAACAAATCACGTATAGGTATTAAAAGTTATCATATTTATTTTCTTATTTTTTGAGCAGGGGAAAGCTCATGCTAAAAAGTGTGGGGCTAAGACATGGACCTTCTGAAGTAACACCACCGTGGTTTCAGGAAATAATAAAGAAGATCGGGGGGGTTTAGCGGGTGAGCCGACAGAATTGGTGCCCTTCAAGAGGGGCGACACACTATAACCTGCCGGCAAGTCCCAGATGTCTTTCAGCACTAGAGCTTTGCTGATGGAAACTAATAAGATTTTCCCCCTCAAAAAAAAAATACATGTGGTCGGGTGGAAGAGCTCCCTTGGGAGAATCCTGCCACGTTAAACAAAGCCATTAAAAAAAAGACATGGGCCGCCCGGTATCCATGCCTGCCTACCCCAACTAAAACCCGCAGCTCCTGATCAATGCTAAACCATACCGTTGTGGGACAGTTAATATTACTTCAACTAGTTCAAACTCGCGCTGCTAAATTCTTAGCGATATTGGGACTTGAACCACCGACCTCCAGGTTACAAGTCCGCCGCCTTATCGGTCAAAATATTGAGGTTAGTACATATCTATACTCGTAGGTATTAATAATAATAACGCCTTATTTATACTGTCCGACTAACAAGTCCCATTATTCCATCAGTAAGCCCAAGGCTTGTAGGTATTTATTACGAGTTTAAAATCCCAATCAATAGAATAACTAGTCATGTCCCAGCTGGGTTTCGAACCCGCGGCCTCTGGATTACCAGACTGATGATACAAGACCAGAAGATATAATTACAAGTACGAGTATTTTATATCACGTAAGTAAGCGATTATTATTACTATTATTTTACAATTTATTAATAAGGACATAATTATGTAGGTACCTTCATACAAACAGAATTGAAAACAATATAAGAAAAAGAAAAAAAACCAGTAAAAATGGAGAAAAAATAAATAAAATATATATAAAAAATATATAATATAATAAAATATAAAAAAAACAGTAAAAATGGAGAAAAAATAAATAAATATATACATTATGTCCTAACTAAAGGGCTGGGTTATTGCCTTTGGCAATCTCTTCCACCCAACCCTTAACAAGGTCCTGAATGTTTCCACAGGGCCCTATAGAAAATAATGTACATAGAATATTATCGAGTTGCCCTCGGGCACGTTACGACGTAATATTTCTATTAT
This sequence comes from Bactericera cockerelli, assembly GCA_024516035.1. Taxonomy (NCBI): domain Eukaryota; kingdom Metazoa; phylum Arthropoda; class Insecta; order Hemiptera; family Triozidae; genus Bactericera; species Bactericera cockerelli. Next base: position 5,070,837 of record CM044963.1, on the reverse strand, counting down.
GTACATTCTCTTACCTATATTAGACTGTATTATTATCAAAGCCTCAATTATTATCCAGATTAACCTCGCCTGGTGGTTACCTTCCACATTATTATAAAACCTAAAAAAAAATCTGAATTCCTCCCTCTTGGCCCCGCCCCTGGTCTACACGACAGGAAGATATGACGCGAAATGGAAAATCCTCTCCTGTACGCCTTTTCCTGTTTCTCTCTGTGTGTCCTTTATGATTGCCTTCTCAGAAATACACTGGTCGTGTCGTCACGTGAAAAAGCAGGAGGGGTGACGAGTGCTTACGGGCTTTCAAAAGAAAGTGAAACCAACACTCAGGTGGAAGTTTTCCAGAGAGTTCCAGCCATAGCCTACTGCATTTTGTACTCATAATAATAATGATACTTCTTACTTTAATTTACTTTCCGTGTCCATGTGTAATATCATGGTGGTAGGTGGTTTAAGGATTGATACGGGTATTGGAAATATTTTTATTTTTAAATTTAGGTTTTAAAATTTCAGTTACCTTTCAATTTCGATGTTGTCTGCTGAAGTGTAATTAATTTTTTTTTTTTTTTTTTTTTTTTTTTTAAAGATGAGTGTTTCACAGCCTTTTTTATTTCGTAGCCATGAAACAGGAGCTACTGTAGACGCTTGTGGTCTGTGTTGTAGCCTGCCCATCCCGTAGTATGCCTCCCCTCTGATGGGCGAGAAGTGACACAATACTTCCCATTTAGGTGCTGGGTCAACATGAGCGCACCGGAAGGTATCCCTTACAAACAATTGTAACCAAATTAAGAATACAAATTTTTGTCGGCGCGGGGGTTCGAACCCGGGACCTTCCGCATGGCAAGCGAGTGCTTAACCACTAATAGAACTAATCATACTCAGAGTGTTAGTATTATTATCATAATAATGATAATAACACTCATTATTGGAAGGTAACCACTAGGCGAGGTTAAAGCTTAAAGTATTTTCTACCACCTTACTCTCAGAGTCTTATTATTAAGTGGTCACAAACTCAAATTAATGAGGAAAAATTAAAGCACTGGGTCTGATTTGAACCAACGGATCCGTACGCTACCTGGATTACCAGACTAGCACGTTAACCACTTGACTACCAGTGCACTCTACCTGTACCTCAAATTTATAGTTTAGATTTAGAAATTTTATTAATACTATTCATTAATAATTAATTGTATTATTGAAAATAGCTAAATAACTCACTACTCATACCAGTCATAGCTCTCAGACACTAAGATAGTGATTATGTTATCCCTAAAACAAGTTAGCTATGGCTATACCAAGATTCCATTAATTGACAGGAACCCCTAAGCCTGTCTCGGGAGAGAGTTGCATGGTAGTCCTGACGCCTCCACTAACGACGCTGTAGTGCGTAGAGATAGACGATAGAAAGCCGAAAACATATTAACACGTAAATGACATAATTAAAATTTTTACCTTTTCAATAAAATATATTTAGAAACAAATCACGTATAGGTATTAAAAGTTATCATATTTATTTTCTTATTTTTTGAGCAGGGGAAAGCTCATGCTAAAAAGTGTGGGGCTAAGACATGGACCTTCTGAAGTAACACCACCGTGGTTTCAGGAAATAATAAAGAAGATCGGGGGGGTTTAGCGGGTGAGCCGACAGAATTGGTGCCCTTCAAGAGGGGCGACACACTATAACCTGCCGGCAAGTCCCAGATGTCTTTCAGCACTAGAGCTTTGCTGATGGAAACTAATAAGATTTTCCCCCTCAAAAAAAAAATACATGTGGTCGGGTGGAAGAGCTCCCTTGGGAGAATCCTGCCACGTTAAACAAAGCCATTAAAAAAAAGACATGGGCCGCCCGGTATCCATGCCTGCCTACCCCAACTAAAACCCGCAGCTCCTGATCAATGCTAAACCATACCGTTGTGGGACAGTTAATATTACTTCAACTAGTTCAAACTCGCGCTGCTAAATTCTTAGCGATATTGGGACTTGAACCACCGACCTCCAGGTTACAAGTCCGCCGCCTTATCGGTCAAAATATTGAGGTTAGTACATATCTATACTCGTAGGTATTAATAATAATAACGCCTTATTTATACTGTCCGACTAACAAGTCCCATTATTCCATCAGTAAGCCCAAGGCTTGTAGGTATTTATTACGAGTTTAAAATCCCAATCAATAGAATAACTAGTCATGTCCCAGCTGGGTTTCGAACCCGCGGCCTCTGGATTACCAGACTGATGATACAAGACCAGAAGATATAATTACAAGTACGAGTATTTTATATCACGTAAGTAAGCGATTATTATTACTATTATTTTACAATTTATTAATAAGGACATAATTATGTAGGTACCTTCATACAAACAGAATTGAAAACAATATAAGAAAAAGAAAAAAAACCAGTAAAAATGGAGAAAAAATAAATAAATATATATAAAAAAATATATAATATAATAAAATATAAAAAAAACAGTAAAAATGGAGAAAAAATAAATAAATATATACATTATGTCCTAACTAAAGGGCTGGGTTATTGCCTTTGGCAATCTCTTCCACCCAACCCTTAACAAGGTCCTGAATGTTTCCACAGGGCCCTATAGAAAATAATGTACATAGAATATTATCGAGTTGCCCTCGGGCACGTTACGACGTAATATTTCTATTATGTACATTTCATTTATCATTCATGCCTGTTCCTATACATAAATAAAAGGGCAGGAGCCTGGTATACACATTAATAATAAAGTTATGCATTACTACATGACTGCAACACGAGGAGACCTGTCAAACACATTGAATGTACGTATTGTAATAACAGGGATTTTTTTTTCGCCATCTCTTTTTGTTTCTATTTCGGACTGCCAAAAGTCTTCCTCACAAGATGTTGGAGTTGCCATCGATGGCACGTTGTTGCTGTTGTTAATAATAATAATAATACTCTTTAGTGGAAGGTAACCACCAGGCCAGGTCAATGCTAACGAAATAAAGCATTACTAATACTAATACTAAAATGGGACTTCCTGTCTCGAGCGTAATGGGACTTCCTGTTTCGAGCCGACAGTCTAAATATAGCACTACTAATGCTCAAAGCATTTTCTACCACCTAACTCTCAGGGTCTTATTATTATGTGGTTACAATCTCAAATTAATGAGGAAAAATTCATAATATTTGGTAATACGTCTTGGCCTTACTGATGGAATAATGGGACTCATTAGTCCTAATCGGGCATTTTTTTTTTAAACATGAGTGTTTCACAGCCTTTTTTATTTCGTAGGCATGAAACAGGAGCAACTGTAGACGCTTTTGGTCTGTGTTGTAGCCTGCCAGCCCGTAGTATGCCTCCCCTCTGATGCGTTTGAAGAGACACAATACTTCCCCAGGAGCTGAGTCAACACGAGCGCACTGCAATGTATCCCTTACAATTAACTGTAACCAAATTTTGAATACAATATTTTTGTCGGCGCGGGGGTTCGAACCCGAGACCTTCCGCATGGCTAGCGAGTGATTAACCATTCAGCTAATCGTGCTGACATTAAGCTCTGGTAAGTCAACTCGGAAGTAATAGAGGACAGATGAAGTTGGAGTAAACAAGTCAAACTTACTGGAGATAATATCATTGCCACCATGCCGGTGCTGTTTGATAAGGTTTGTGATACTTGGATACAGGAGAGGTATCTGGATAATAATTGGGACTTTGATAATATTACAGTCAAACCTGGATATAAGAGAAACCTGGATGTAAGAGATCAATTTCCAGTCCAGTTTTACCTCTCTTAAAGGAAAAACACTCTTTATAAGAGAAACCTGGATATAAGAAAAAAAATCCGGTCCTGTGAGTTCTCTTATATCCAGTTTTAACTGTACTTGGATAGACGAGAGATATCTGGATAATAATTGAGACTTTGATATTAATACAGTCTCTTATAGGTTAGAGACACCTGGACATAAGAGAACATTTTACAGGTCCAATTTTACTTCAAAATTTATTGACTTACTTTATTTATGAATAATAATTATTAACACTCTTCGGAGTAAGGTAAGTAACCACCAGGCGAGGTTAATGCTCAAAGCATTTTCTACCACCTATAAACCCTCAGAGTCTTATTATTATGTGGTCTTGCTTCCCGTTTACCAGGTCTAAAAGAAAATAAAATGAAGGCCATGCCTTGGGTTTATAGTAGGGTTAGGTAAAATACATTGAAGGAAAAAAAATACTATTAAAAAAAATACTATAAAATACTATAATTTTGTCATTCCATGGTAACTCATGACCCAGGTCTCAGGTACTCGGTGTTTGCATCGGGAAGCAACACGTGTATTTACCTTTCGTTACGGGAAGTAACTCGGTATCACTACCTGAGCAAAAAAAAGGTTCGGAAGGAACTCGTTAGCGTCCGGTCACAAACTCAACTTAATGAGGAAAAATTCATGCACTGCGTGAGATTCGAACAAACGGATCCCTAAGCTACCTGGAGTACCAGACTAGCGCGTTAACCACTTGACTACCAGTTAACAAAAATAACTTCTTCTTAAAGAATCTGAATATAAGAGAACAAAAATCTGGTCCCTTGACGAGTTTAAAGCATTTTCCATCACCTAGTCCTCAGTCTTTCTATTATGTGGTCACTGGTCACAAACTCAGATAGATGAGGAAAAATCCATGCGTTGAACTTGGGTACGATCCGATCCACAGATCACGGATCCATGTCCTAGATCGTTTACATTACAGTTATAGCGCCTTATACCTATACCCTATACCTAATAATAATAATAATATCGCCTTATTTATACTGCCCGATTAAGACTAGGTACTAAAGTCCCATTATTTCGGCTGGGTTTTGAACCCACGACCTCTGGAACCTCTGGATTCACAGAGTTCCGCCTTTACCACTGAGCTACCGGGACAGATTTATAATAACATCATTTAACAATGCTTGGTAGGCTTGGATATCTTAGATACGAGTAAGTAATAGTAACGAATATTTGGATTGGGCTCAGTTAGGATGGGGTGTGTATTTGGATAACGAAGTCTTGGATGGTGGATATGTTAGAAAAGTGGTATTTGCATTAGGATATTTGGATTTAAATTGGACATGCATTTGACATGATATTCAAATGTACTTAATTTGTTAGGGGAAATTTTGAAAGGAATTAATTATATTATTTTGGATTGGTAATAGATTATTAGACTTTTAATAAAATGAGCCATATTCATTAATTTACTAGTTTTCAAGTACCTATACCCTAGGCCCTAGGAGGACGTAATTTATTCGATCTTTTGAGAGAGCATTGTAGTGATCATTTGCAAAATGCTCTTAGAGTGGTAATGGTTAATGAGGAAGCACATAATTAAATTCAAAATGGCGTAAATCATTGAGGATCAGATGATTGAACATTTTTAGCTTTTCCTATTGACTATTTGATTTTACTTATTTAATTTCAAGAGAGTATGACAAATTATCCTATGTTGGGCAGAAAATTAGTTTTAATTATGAGTAAATTAGAAGGAAAATTTAAAATTTCAAAGGTAAAGTAGAGAGTGGAGATAAGGATAGATGAGAAGATGCAATAAACTTTAAAAAATCATCCTCGCAATGAATTAAACAAAAGGGTTCCCAAGGTTTCAAAGTTATCTGTTTAGAGCGAAAAGTTTGCTGTTTTTTAAAAATATATTTTGGAAACAGTTTATTTTATTATAATAATTTTTTCACCGATACTATAAATAATTTACTTCATGAAAACATTCATTCATTCACTGCGATGAATTTGCAATTAAGGCACCTTCCTGAGTTCCTGACGTATACGTAAATCTAAAATTCTTGTCATCTGGCAGTGAAAAGTGTGTGTCTGCTTTTTTGGCACAATATATTGTAACATAATAATAAGTATTTGAGTACTAAATATACAATGTATACATATTTCATGAAGGAAATAAAAATTATTCAACAACGGTAGTAGGTAAAATGGTATTTTATTACCAGTTACCTTTTAACATACCAATGAAAAATAAAACCCAGGTATGTATGTAACATATTGTACATTGTACAATAATATGTAATGTTCATCTTATACTGTAGAATGTTTCTTTTTTGGGTTAATGTTTGTAGAGAACCACAAGTCAGACCTACCGAGGAAAAAATAAAAATAGGTAAGTACCATAAAATAATAATGTTTGTGAAATATTATTATTTATGAAATTATTCGCTCTAATAAAGTAAGTGCGGTCAAGACAGAGTTGAGAAACCCTGATACAAAAAATTTTGGGACATGCGCAGTGTAGAAAATGGAGTTATTTGCTATCTTCTACACTTCAAGAAGACATTCCATCTTCATCTTCCTTTCAAGCTGAAGACAAGTTTTACGGTTTTACAGTGTTTTTCACGGTAATTTTTACAAGATTCCGACGTTCTTTTTTATGGAAAACACAATTAAATCTTGTAGAAAGTGTTCTAAATAGTCAATTTAATTAATTATTTCGCTTAGGTGTTTAATTTTAATCACTTTGCCACAGTTTTCTTTCGTGTTGTGTCTAATTGAAAGGAATTTTGTTTAGTGTTTTTTCCTCTTCTCAAATCTATCCTCTTTCCTTTGAGATCTTTTGTAAAGTAAAAAGCATTTTTTGACACAATCCTATCGTTACTATTTACAGTGAACCAATCATGTCCTTATTTTGTGAATGTTGAGTTAAAAGTAGTATAATTCTTTGTAATTAATTTGTAAATAGTTTTTTTTTTCCTTTTGTTTTTTCATTGATTCATGTGAATTTCTGTGAATCCTGAATTTAATAAATTTTGTTAGCTTGTTAACACATAACATACCCTACCTAATAATAATATAAGCATTTAATTGAAGAAAATGTGTTGTGATAAATATCCCATCTTTGGTAGTACATCATGTTTAAAATACTCAAATATAATAAGATAATACATCTAGGAAATGCCTAGAAAATGGTATTGTGGATAAACCTACCATAAACAATGGATCTGTGGTATAGAGCCACAGTTTTTGTGGTGTTACTATCAAGTTTGTGTTTTAGTCATATTAATAGTGTTACTGTGTTACATCAATTTCCCCGTCCTAAAGGCCCGCACAAGGAGTGCACTGCCGATCATGTTGAACGGTTGAGTCATTTGACCCTTGGAAGAAATGGACGGGTTTATGTCGCCGGAGTCAACCGACTGATGCAGTTGAATTCCAACTTGGATGTTGAAGAGTGTGTAGTAACAGGTAAATGCTTTTTGCTTTTTTTCACAGTTTTTATATTAAGAGAAATTCATTATTATTTAAGCAAATATCAAGTTGTAAGCAAAATGCTGGTTTTAAATTTCTATGCCCAAGATAGCTAAAGAAAGTGTGCTATTTACATGCTAAACACAAATTTAGCTATTATATTATTATGCAAATATAAATTAATCACAATAGTGAGATACTCTGTGAGACAAATGAGTTAGCATGGGATGAACTGCTTGTCTTACGAGTGGTAAAGCTATTTTAAGAGTTTACAGATACCCTCTAATAAAGCAGTGCCACAATTTCACAAACTGCAAATGGTTCAGCCAGCATTGACTGTGTGTTGGATGCATTGGTTCTTATAGAATCACCAGAGTTAAGCAACATCCAGTGAGGTAAAAATTTCATGATACTGGGATTCTGTATCAAGCCAGGCTAGGTGAGGTTATCGTAGTCATAGCAGGTTTGTGAGTTTCCTGGGAGTGAATGGTAACACCCCCATTGTGATATGACCTTGCAGTTGAAAGCAACATTAAACCTAAAAAAAAAGCAAGTGTGCTAGGTTTGGTATGTGTTAGGTGTGATACCCACTTAAAACTTAAAAGCCCATTATTGTTAGTAATACATACAAGATAATGCAAATGTTTGCACCAGAAGAAGTTCATCTGGAGTTATTATGTTTCTTTTATCAATATTTTAATAAACATGGCCTATACTAATGGGCTCAGCTTTATTGTTTATCAATGATATGATCACTGAAAATACAAATATTATCGACAGTACTAAAATTAAGTGTTGATTAAATAAATCAAATCAGGAAGTGAGTCCAACAGCAAAATAATATCAATAATTGAATATGTGTGTCTCAAAAAACAATGTAGGTATGTTACAAATTTTGTAAATCATTTTAACTTGAAGATAATTTATCTGAGAGATGCTTAAAATATATAGCTTCAACTTTTTTTTTTTTTGATTTGTTTACAGCTCTCTTGAAAACATTTTTCCTAATGAAAAGGAAAATATTTTCCATATTTTTCCATAGTTTTGAGACACACATTACCTACTAAGCTTATTATAGTTATGGACATACATAGTTAGTTTTGTACATTCATGCCAAGTTTTATTCTGGAGAAACTTGGTGAATAATCTTGTTTTTTTTTCTATAAAAAAAATTCTGATCATGACTCATTGATTCATTAGCATAGGGTAAGTACCCTACTTCTTGTAGATTCAGAAACTTGGACTTCTTTCAATAACAACACTGCCTCGGTCACTTTCCTATGTTCCTCTGTCTAGTAAAATACTTCTTATTATAGAAGTAGGTACCTATTCAGTGTATGTATCCTAGATTATCACATTGATAATACTCTCGGAAATCAGAATTATTTTTGTACTACATACCTATCCTATTTTTACCAAAGTACCTACATAAATTGTAGACCAGACCAATCCTAGCACACTGGTGTCTGAAACACTTTTCACCCATTTCTTGTTAGCTTTGGAATTAAGAATTAAAAAGTCTGTTCTTATTGCACATTAAGACACCACAAGAAACCTTTATGTGGAATTTCAGTTTGGGTATTGCCATGACAAAAATGTATTCATCAATAATTTATTTTGTCTTCATTCAAGCCCTACTGCAGTGAACTCAAACTTTTGTGTTAGTTACCTACCTACCAAATAGGCTTGGTACTGATTTGTATATATTTTTTTACATAAATATAAATACATAATACATATAGGTACCTATGTAAGTAAACATTTCACTAGTATATTTGATCATATACATTAGGTACCTGATTCGAACATTTAAAGCTACTTAACAAAATCAATATTATCATTCCTGTATTACAAAGTAAAATGGAAAAATATAAAACAAAAAATGAAAAGAAAGAAAATTATATTATCATTCCTTGAACATGTTCATATTGAGCTTATCAGAAAGTGTTATGCGTTATGCCTGATTTGTTGTATTACACATGTGAGACACGGTGATATCACTCAGTTTCATATCAGTTCTAAGACTAATACTAAGTCCTAGTGTAGACAAAGGCTCCTGTATGAGTTTTCAACTTATCATTTGCCAGTCCTAGCAATCCATACTAGAATAACTTTACTAATGAACAGACCTTTGCTACTCATTACGGTGGTAGGGTGTACCTCTATCATCAATAATAATTACTATTAACTAGGTGCCTATTACTTTATTTTATATTATACGTTTGTAATTGTGGTGAAAAGCCATGGCAGGATTTTTTTTATTTCTTTCATTAGAGACTCACTCTTTCTGTTTTGGTCACAAACCCACATAGAAGCAAGACATTGAATTTTTATAATGTTTTAATGGTTTTACACAAAGAAATATATATGCCTCAGGTAGGTACCTACCTAAAAAAAATGTTTCTTGGCTAGCAGTCAATTGTAGACTGACTTTACTGATAAACGTTTTTCTTACTGATAGATTGATTGCCTTTGCTAATGAACTGACTATTGCTACTCATTACATATTGTGTACCTCCACATATATCTCGTATTGTTCTTTCCATATTATCACATTAATAAATAATTATCTCCTTCTTAATTGGCATCAGATAAGTTAGGATGTATGGAATGCTCTATTATTACAACTAACAAGGGGTTATCTCTCAATAAATATCCTTTTTTGTAGCTAAATATCTCCGAAACATCAAGGTCGTTTAAGGTTGTATCAATCAATTGTTGAATATACATTTCTAGATCTCGATAGAATTCAGCTCTCAATTGTTGAACTGTAGGTATTCATAATATTTAACACAGTATCTATAATGTGTACCTTTACATTTTAGTATAATGGTATTATATTATATCATTAAAAAAAAAGAAAAAGAAAAAAAAAGAGTTAACTGTGATACAAGAACTCTAATGATGTTGATTTGCTGATAAGGAAGATTAGCTAAGTGGGTGACCTTTGGCTGTGCAGTTTACAATAGTCCGTGTTGAAATATACCGATGTAATATAGATTTTGTTATCAATATAATTATTCTTTATCTCTCGGATTATATCTCTATAAGTTTATATCACCAAGTGAGCATTAGCAACCTTTAGCTATGGAGAATATAACTTTGATTTTATGACTAAGATATTTCTTTCTCATAGAATTTCTTTATAGAATTTTCTTGTGTTACTGGCATTAATAATAATACATCATAGTTAAATTTATTTAATGTTTAATGGCCCCATCCCAATTATGCCTACGTAATAGGTTTTTTATTACACATATGATTTAATTAAGTTAAATCATATTTGTGTTAATCACATGTGATATCAGACATTTACTCGCTAAACGTTGCTTAACTTCGGTGATCCTACGAGAACCAATGCATTCAACGCGCCATCGACGCTGGCTTGGTTATCTGTTTAAATTGATATAGAAATCCAGAAGGTACACACACTGTCCTGACTTCACTCTCACAAGAGAATCCTGTAATGTAATCACCCAAAATCGATACCTAGTCGGGGTTTTGTGTGTTTCACATCAACATCAAAATTTATTATTAGTTGATGTGAAAAGTCCATCCTTGGTTCTCTGAATTCAGCACATCTCCCAGCTTACGAGGATAAATCAGCTTTCTGATAATTATTAACCGAACACAGTGAGGGAGCGTAGCGTCCTCTAAGGGCTAAAACAGGATTAATCATCATAGGGTGGCGTCATCGTGAACGATGGTAGTGGTAGCCAGACAGTGGAGGAATGACTGAGCACATCTACCACTGTCTTTACAAGGAGTCTAACAATTGACAAGGGCCCCCAGAACCAAGCCAATGCTAGTCTACTCCCTGTTTATAATCCCCCAGCCAGACTGCTGGTCTCCTCCCTGTTTATAGTCCCCCAGCCAGGATTAAGGACGAAATGAATATAGACAAAACTGAGATCTTAGGTAAAGACTTTTTAGTCTGTCATTCACGCCGGATCCTCGAGTTTATATTTTGGTGAAAATATTTGCAGTTTTAATGTTATAAAGGAGAATCACTTCCCGACTTGTCATCTAGCTATGTGTGGGGTTTACAGTTCACAGAACGACTAGAGAGGAGAAATAAATGTTTTATTTATTAAATAACAATAAATTTAATAAAAAGTTTATTCCTCACATTCGCAAGCCCTGTTGATATTGTCCACTGACATCGATTGTGTCAATTATTTAACCACACACTTCTCAGTAGGTAGTTTAAACCTCCACAATTTCACGATTCCCTGAAAAATGTCATCCTTGTTTTCTAAGTTATGATGGACGCAAAATTCTAGAATCATTCTCGGGATTCCATTTAGATTCTCTTGGAAACTCTCTGGACGTTACCATGACAACCCAAGATTTTCTGTTTAATACATTTAAAGGAAGCTAGGAAGCCCATGTGTTATTAGGTAAATAGAGCTTGATTGTACCTGCAATGAAAGCTGATCGTGCATCTACCCAGGAATAATTGAATTTCGTACTCAATACCGGTGGCGCTGACTTCAGGTCCGAAACGGCAATACCTTATTGTGTAGAATAGGGCTAGGAAAAATGAATATAGGGCCATGCCTCGAATTGCAAACAAAAGTGACCTGTTGTGTTATACCTATTATGATTCATAATTCTTGAGCATGTAGTTGAAAGCGACCGATGTTAAATCCAAGTATCAACAAACATGCTAAAGAGGAGAAGAGAGAAAAGAGAAAAGAAAAGAAGAAAGCTCTGAATTTCAATAAATAGAAATTTCTCGGAAGTAAAAAAAATAGATAAGATTTGAACAAAATGTTCAATATCACCATGCGACACCGTAACACACAGCCTTGTGCCCTCTTCCTCTCTGAAAGAACTCTGATTGATTATTTTCGTACAACCTATCAAAAAAAAAGAAGGAAAAGAAAAATCTAGATAAAAAAAAAAATAATAATAAGAGGAGCAAGAAAAATGGAGACATCGTCCATTTTCTACTTGTCCCCCCCCTCCCCCTCCCCCCTCACACACAGGTGGAGAAGAAACAAATGTCTCAATTCGTCGCAAATAGAAACTAATGGTACCCACATTCTAATTTCAATAATACCTGATGTAAGACAACACGTACGTTCTGTCACCGCCGCCTCTTTCTCCTCCTCTCTGTATCTCCCCTTCTTTTCCTCCTCCTCCTCCTCCTCTCTCTCTCTCTTCCTTCTCCTCTGTCCTCCTCCTTCATCTCCTCTCTCATCCTCCCTGACTCCCCTCCTCTTCTTCCTTCTTCTTCTCCTCCTTTCTCTCTCCCTCTCCCCTCCTTTTCCTCCTTATCTCTCTCTCTCTGTCTCTCTCCCTCCCCCTCCCCTCCTTTTCCCCTCATTCTACTCTCTCATCCTCTTTTCCACCTCTTCCTTTCCCCCTCCCTCTTTTCCTCTCCCTCTCCTATTCTTCTCCCGCCCATCCTTCTCCTCTATCCCTCCCCCTCCTCTCCCTCCCCTGTTCTATATTACACCTGTCTTCTGTTCGAAATTTGTACATCAGACTCTTTTTTTTTTTTGGTGATATTTTTTTTTTTTATCTTTTCGTTTCTTGCCAGTGTCGAATTGTTAGGGGACGCTTTATCACAACAGACTTTTTTTTTTGGTGATACCTATTTTTTTTTTTTTTTTTTATCTTTTCGTTTCTTGCCAGTGTCGAATTGTTAGGGGGCGTTTTATCACAATTTCAAGTATTGAGGTGGTTTATTTCCTGTTGTCTGATGTGAGGTTTACTTAAGATGTACATATAAAACTAGTATACTAGTATACGACCTCAGTAGCTTGATCGATAGGGCGGCGGACTTGTAATCAAAGGTCTGTTGTTCAAGTTCCAAGAAAAACAAATATTTAGTAAAGCGAGTTTGAGTAGTTGTGGTATATCACGATTGTGATTAACACTAAAGACCTAATACGATGATTTTTTAAGTAATTAAATTTGTCCCTTTTTTATGATCCTACTTACTTACCTACTTACAAGGTCCCGTTTACAAGTTTCCCAACTTTAGTAGAACTTAGTTACATTACTGTAGGTACTTACAAAGCTATTACAATCGTAATGTCACATTATTCAAACTTATCCCACTACAATTCACTACACTACAATTCACAAACTGTTGGCATAATGGGACTACCTGTCTTGCGCTGACAGTCTAAATAAAGCACTACTTATACTTATATACATTTTACATTTAATTACCATACTCGGGATTCGAACCCCCGAACTTCGGGTTAAGTCCGACCTAATTGTTTGATCTTCTGAGGTCGGTAAATACGAGTATAATACATTAAAAGTCCCAAAGGTGGAGTGAAAGGTCTGACATAACTTTTATGAACAGTATTTATACGGTAGTTACTATTATGTAATGCAATTAGATAAAAAATATAAATAATACCTGCAGACATGAGAAAACTATGATATTACAGTACCGGGAGCGTCGAATCTATGCTCAAATACCTGAGAGCTCTTAAACTCTACAATATGATTTAAATATCTATGGAATCGGCGCGAACGACCTCTCTGTCAACAGAGTCGACAGCGCTTAAAAAGAAAAAGTCTGGCTGGGGACGTCACTAGAAGACTATGAACAGAGAACAGACTAGCCAACCCTTACAAGCCAGGCTAACTTGCAGTTTCCTAAGAGTTTAATAGCTTATAAAGAAAAGTCCAAGTCCTCATGATGATTGATCGCACATAGAAATATGTGGTTCCGGACGAGCCAACTTTGAAATACAGTTGGCTGGAGACCATCACTCACCCCTCCACCTGTAGCCAAGCTGGCTACAAACACAAAAAAAAAAAATATAAGTCTTTGACTGAAGGGTTTGCTGAAGGCCATCATCCCTTCCTGAAAACCGCTAACAGACTTGAAATAATCACATTCGTTGTTAGATTTACTGACGATCTGTTGTCACCGTGATCGAACATAAATTCAAAACAAAAAAAATATAAGTATAATACGTAACTTGAAAAAAACACACCAAGTGTGCTGGTTTTTTGGCTAGTGTGATTTTTTTTTTCTGTGTGGAGGTAAAAACTGTAAAAAGGTAAAACACGACGTAATGTCCCTTTGAAAGTTTACCTCACTTACGCTTAGAATGTAATCGAGATAAGGGCATCAAACTTTTAGACACGATAACATGACTATGTATGTACCTTACGTATATATGTACCTAAGATGTATGTACCTTACCTATATAAATATCTACTTAAAAGATAATATACAAGGTGTTGATTTTTTTTTTTTTTTTTTCTAATTTAGAATCAATTCTAGGGGACGCTCTAAGACTTTTTTACTCAGATAATTTTTCGAAAAATGCCGTCGAACGGAAATGTGATCAAAATAATAACTCAGTTTTAAATGCAAAAGGTACAAAATGTTAGGTATTAGGCATCATTTATACTACGAAAATTTACTCAATTATCAATATACATACACAAAGACATGAGAACCATTTTTACTTATTTTCAACAAGATCAAGATTATTTTTCTGGTGAAAACTTTTTTTTCGAGTGATTGTTTTTGTTTTTTCGAAAAAATACTTTACATTATATGAGCTTTTGTAGGACGTTATATTGTAAACCAAAATGTATCCTGTCCGAGTTGATTCTAAAAATTTCTAATACTAAAAGTTGGACATCCTGTATGTATGGTATTACCTTAAAATTTATGTATAGGGACCTTACCTACGTTGTATGTACCACTATAAAGAATATATGTACCATCCTTTTTCCTACATGCCGAGAAAACGAAAAAAAGTTAACGGAGAGCGAAGAAAAATTTGTTTCCAACTTTTCGATCACACCTCCTAATCTATTTCGGTTTCGGGTCTGGAATTGTTTACAATAAAAAACACATCGATCATGTCGTTAGACACAAAGTGAGAAAAGAGGAGGGGTGGGGGAAATAAAGAATTGAAAAGAGAGAGGGGGATAAGAAAATGTATTAGGGGAAGAGGATGAGAAGGACAGAAGTATTGGAAGAAAGAATCCCACAAAAAGTAAGACCAACAATAATAAATATAATTTTGAATCATAATATCGCTTGATTTATTATAAAAATATAATAATATGCACTTATTTATACTGCTCCGAGAGTTTGGTCCATAATTGAGCCAGTGTATTATTATTAATTGTAGATATTTCTGTAAACTCGTGTTATTGAAACCACCTCATTACCTAGGCCTTTGACTAAAATTTCTAGCTCAAGAATTGAAGACATCCTGTATGTATGTATTATTTATTCATATTTACCGTGAACATTCGGCTTACACTGACTACCAAACGCGCTTTCTAATATCTACTAAAACAATTAGAAGACCAAACTTATTATTAATTATCATATTTGTTAATCACTTTCGATGATATCACAACTACTCAACCGCTTTATTAAATCTAGCCGAAACCGGGACTTGAACCAATGACCTCCAGGTTACAAGTCCGCTGCCTTATCGATCAAGCTACCGAGGTCGGTAACCATAATAATATTAACGCTTGAATATCAATCAAGGAATAAATAAAATCATATGAATGTGAACTATAAATCTCTTATTCAGATTCTCTTAATTCGAATTAAAAATGGCAATTGTTTTGAAAGATTTCATATTTGTGTTAAAAAATGACTTTCGTGTTGTGACAATCACTCAAGTTCATGCACACTGATAATTTTTTACCGAACTTGAGATTTGAACCACCGACGACCAGGTTACAAGTCGGCGCTTTTTTATTTTACAGAAAGAGTGTTTCACAGCCTTTTTATTTCTAGCCATGAAACAGGAGCTACTGTAGACGCTTTGTGGTCTGTGTTGTAGCCTGCCCATCCCGTAGTATGCTCTCCTCTGATGGGCGAGAAGTGACAAATACTTCCATTTACTTAGGCTGGATCAAAACGAGTGCACCGGAAGGTATCCCTTACAAACAATGTAACCAATTTAAGAATACAAATTTTTGTCGGTACGGGGTTCGAACCCGGACCTCAAGCGAGTGCTTAACCACTGAGCCAATCGCGCCTTATCGATCAATTCACTGAGGTCGGTAAGGTATCAAGTATAAGGACAACAAGACCTAAAATAAATACCCCGGACTCGGTGGGTTAAACATTTCAAATATGAAAAGGCCCACGGTAACGAAATTTTACTATGACATCAAATATTGAGTTTCAAGAGTCGGTTTCGTTTTGTTTTGATAATAATATTTATTTTACAAAATAATAATATTTTGCAATGGGGGGGGGGTCTTTTTCATGACAATAGGAGAAAGAAAAAAATGAGGTCTCCCTCCCCCCTAAAAAAATATAAAAGGTAGACATAGTGAGGGAGTTGAGTCGAATGTCTGCAACTTGACAAATAATAGGTAAAAAAATAATAATAATAAAGAAAAGGGTGACGGTACAAAGAAGATATTTTGGTGATTTGAGGTTGAAGAGGAGAGAGAAAGAGATAGTTCATGAGAGAGAGAGAGAGAAGAGAGAGAGAAAGCGAGAGGAATAAGAGGAGGAAAAGGAAGAGAGAAGGAGAGAAAGAAAGAGAAATGAGAAAAAGAGGATGAGAGAAAAGAATAAAGAGATAAGAAGGAGAGGAAAAAGAGAGAAAAATAGAGGGCGAGAGAGGGAGAGGAAAGGAGGAGAAAAGAGAGGGAGAGAACAGAAAGAGTCGGAGAGAGAAAAACAGGTAGATTCCTATCTCTAGGATAAATAGGAAGGTAAGAAGAAGAAAGAGCCAGAAAGTCGCACAGAAAAAAAGGGGGGGGGGGGGTTAAGCTTGGACTATTCGGAAAACGAAATGTGACAAGAAAGCATAAGACAACGAAATCCTGGAGGTGAGGGAAGAGAAGAAAGAAAGTGGAGCAGGAAGTGGAGAGAGGTAATATTAATAAGAAAGGGAAAGGTAAAGGAAAAGTGGGAGAGGATAAAGAGAAGTAGATATTAGGTAGAGACTTTCAGAAGTGTAGGTAATGATAAGAAAGGGAGGGGAGAATGGATGGGGTGAGGAGAAGTGAAGCAGGAAGTGGAGAGAGGTAATATTCATGAGAAAGAGGAAAGGTAAAGGAAGTAGGGAGAGAATAAAGAGAAGAAGATATGGTAGAGACTTCAGAAGTGTAGGTAATGATAAAAAAGGGCAGGGGAGAATGGAGGTGAGGGAAGTGAAGAAAAAAAGTGAGGATTAGGAAGTGAAGCAGGAAGTGGAGAGAGGTCGTATTAATAAGAAAGGGAGAGGAGAAGCAGGAAAAGAGAGCAAGTGAGGGAGAGAATGACAATAAGTAGAAAGAGGTGGAGAAATGAAATGATAAGGAAGTGGAGAGAGGTAATAAAGAGAGCAAATGAGGGAGAGGATGACGATAAGTAGAAAGAGGTGGAGAAATAAAATGATAAGGAAGTGGAGAAAGGTAATAAAGAGAGCATATGAGGGAGAGGATGACGATAAGTAAAAAGAGGTGGAGAAATGAAATGATAAGGAAGTGGAGAGAGGTAATAAAGAGAGCAAATGAGGGAGAGGATGACGATAAGTAGAAAGAGGTGGAGAAATAAAATGATAAGGAAGTAGAGAGAGGAAAAGAAAAAGCAATGTAGGTGTTAGAGTGCATGAAGAGAGAAGTAGGAGAAATGAGCAGAAAGTGGACAAATGTAATAATGAGAAGTGAGGAAGTCTAGGTTGTATATCCAAAAAGCCGGCCACTCAATATCAGGTATACCTAACGTCAGGTGTCACGTATACCTGCTGTCAGGTAGAACTTATAGTGTGTGGCAGCAAAATTAAGTATTTCACGCGACCTGAAAGCGACCTGATACCTGATGAAAATTCAATCAGTCCAGGAGGCTCCATGTGAACTGACAAAACCGTCAGGTCTACCAGAAGAGTGTGTGTGCTCATCAGGTATCAGTTATGCCTGACAGCAGGTATACCGGTATACCTGACACCTGACAACAGGTATACCTGATACCTGATTGTATACCTGATTGTATTATACTTTCCAACTGTTTTTATATATCCTGTTATCAAGGGTGGTGTGGAAGAGAATGCCAAAGGCATTATCACCACCCTTGATCAAACCTTGTTTATCTTTGATCAATTATACCTTTTGAACTGCACCTGTATATAAAAAATTATAAATAAAGATTGATCAAAATTGTTGAATAATAATAGTGAGTGGCCAGCTTACAAGGAAAGTATTGGTGTAAAAAGTCGGAGCGAGAGGAAATGCAGCCAAGGGAATGGAGGTGAGGGAAATAAATGACGAAAGAAAGTGAGGATGAGGAAGTGAAGCAAAGATAACATCTAAGAAAGCGGAAGCTTTCTGCTGGGGTCAGTGACACCTCTGAGCACAGAAAGCAGAGAAGCATGTGAATGGTACAGTAACACGCTCACTTTACATTACGAAGGTGTGGACCCGGCATGAAACCTCCAACTACAACAACAAACTTGCACTGGTGGTCAAGTGGTTAACGCGCTAGTCTGGTAATCCAGAGGTAGCGTAGGGATCCGTTGGTTCGAATCTCATCCAGTGCTTGAATTTTTCCTTATTATCTGTACCATTATAATATAATTCATATTTTATTTTTTTTTAATATAAAAAAACTTCTCCTAGGGACCGTGATTATTTTTGACAAAGCTTTTCTGTACACTACATACCTATATATCTTTCCACCACCTAATTTTTTTGTCTTCCCCATTCTTCCTATTTGTTGGCCTCTCATCGTTTCTCCTTTGTTCTCTCTTTTTTTTGTCTCTCTCTCCGTCTCTCCTTCTCTATCTTTCTCTTTCACTCCCTCTCTCTCCCAATTTCTCACCTTCTCTCTCTCCCTCTCTATTTCTCTCCTTCTCTATTTCTCTCTCCTTCTCTATTTCTCTCTCTCTCTCTCTCTCTCTCTCCTCTCTCTCTCTCTCTCTCTCTCTCTCTCTCTCCTCTCTCTCTCTCCTCTCTCTCTCTCCCTCTCCCTCTCCCTCCTCTCTCTCTCTCTCCTTCTCCCTCTCTCTTACTTTCTATTTCCCCAAGAGAACTAATGGGGCGGGGTGTTACATAAACTAATTGGAACAAAAACACCAGTGGTGTCCCAAGGAGCTCGTTAGCACTTCATAGTGTCACCCTATAAACAATTTCGTAATAGAGCATATATACCTACTCTAACATATAATATAGTTACATTCACCCTATAAACAATTTCGTAAAGCAGCCCCTAGACGATCAATATATTGATCAATATATATTGATCAATACGTATTGAAAGGCCATATTGATCGTCTAGAAGGGGTTCAATAATATTGACAGCATATTGAAGCATATTGATAGGATTTTTAATTTTTCTATATTGACGGAACGATATTGATGCTCATATTGACGTCTAGGAACCATATTGAGGCATATTGATCAATATTGGGTCTCAGTTCTGATCGATACGTCCTGAATGCATGTGCGGTCCTTTAATTTTTATGTAATTAGTTTTTTTTTTTTTTTTAAGAAGTAGTGAGAAACCATATGGTTTCTCACTACTTCATATTCTATATAAAATATAAAACATAGAGTTGCCATCTTGAATTTTTTTTTGAACTCTTTGTGAGGCAAACATAATTTTGTTTACATTTTTTTTAACATTAGTTTCCATATGAATTGTGGAAAATTTAAATGTCATTTTTGGCGCTTAGAGCACGAATTTAGAAAGTGTAAAATCTGCAGATTCAGAGGCCGATCTCGATATTGATGGTGTATATTGACGTCTAAGAAACATATTGACGGGACCTTCAATAATATTGATCAATACATATTGATCAATATATTGATCGTCTAGGGGCTGCTTAATAGAACATATACCTACTCTAACATATAATATAGGTACACTCACCCTATAAACAATTTCGTAATAGAACATATACCTACTCTAACATATAATATAGTTACATTCACCCTATAAACAATTTCGTAATAGAGCATATACCTACTCTAACATATAATATCTATAGTTACACTCACCCTATAAACAATTTCGTAATAGAGCATATACCTACTCTAACATATAATATAGGTACACTCACCCTATAAACAATTTCGTAATAGAGCATATACCTACTCTAACATATAATATAGGTACACTCACCCTATAAACAATTTCGTAATAGAACATATACCTACGCTAACATATAACATAGTTACATTCACCCTATAAACAATTTCGTAATAGAACATGTACCTACGCTAACATATACAGGGTGGTCCAAAAAGTTTGCACCAAAATGATAGGGGTAATAAAAGAGACCATTTCCAACAAAAATATTCCCGGACATTTTCCTTAATTTTTTGTAGTTTTCAAAATGGCGGCCAAAACGTGTGTTTTCAAATATTCCAACATTGGTTTGGCTTTTGATTTTTTTAATTTTTTCTGTACCACCTAGAATAAAACGAATTGCATTTTTGAATTGAAAATAAAATTTTAATGAAAATAAGTTAAATTAACCCGTTCAATGTTTTAATGATCATGCTCATTTAGGCTGTCAAGGTTCTGAACGCACATATTTGAAAAACACACGTTTTGGCCGCCATTTTGAAAACGACAAAAAATAAAGTAAAATGTCCGGGAATATTTTTGTTGGAAATGGTCTCTTTTATTACCCCTATCATTTTGGTGCAAACTTTTTGGACCACCCTGTATAGTTACACTACATGGCTCCGTGGCTCAGTGGTTAAGAGCATTGGTTACTGACCCGGAGGTTGTCCGTCGGTGGTTCAAGTCCCGGTTTTAGCGTAGATTTAGCAAAGCGAGTTTGAGTAGTAGTTGTGATAAATCACGAATGTGATGTCACCGTGGCAGAGTGAGTTAGCGTGCTAGGCATTGCACGCATCATGACCTGGGTTCGATCCCCAGCGGGGCAGGATTTTTTCTGCTCGGTTCTTGGGTGTTAGGGGTTCACTCATACCTCGTGAGGAAAAATGAGTAGCTGCTTTAATGTAAGCACTAAGCAGCGACCAGTGGCGGAATTATAGGCAAAAATAAGATTATATAGGATATTAAAAGATATGGAAAAGTCCTATAATTCTGCGCTACCCACTAAAATTGTGATATACTAACTACTTTATGCTTTTTTTCTATCTTATATCTCTCACATTATTTTAGTTAGGCTTTTAAAAGGGTTGGGTGGAAGAGATTGCCACAGGCAATAACCCCGCCCTTTAGGTAGGACATTTCTCTTTTTTTTTCGTTCTTGTATATATGTTTAATTTTTTTTTTTCTTTATATTTTATTGTGTTCTACTGTATATATTTTTTGTTCTATCTAATAAAGCTTAAAAAAAAAAAAAAAAAAAAAAAAAAAAAACATTTATTTTATTATTTATTATTAAATCACGAATGTGATAAACACAATTATGATAACTTTATACTACATGATTCTAGGGTTAAAAATGCCAGCGTCTGTCTCTGCTGCCCGTAGTCCTGTAGTCGACTCCCGGTCGGTTCCCGTAAGGCTAGTTAATATTTCCGGCCCCACCCAGGCTTGTCCAAATCCTATAAGATTTAGGCAACTCTTCTAACATTTAGGCTAAATTTTATGTTATTAACCCCACAGCTCACACTACCAAAGAAAATAAAAGTAGATAATATATTATAATAAGCTTAATAAGGGCACTAGAAAGTAACTTGTACATTACTTATTATGTGTTATTGTGTAAAAGTCTATTAGGGGCTAAAATAAAGTATACAATATCTGTGTTTTTGTGTATGAAGTCTAACATTGGCTAAAATAAAGTATCAACTCCATATTAACACACACTCACCCTCTGTAAAAAGTAATAATAAATTACATAAACTTAATAAAAGACACAGGAAAATATAATGGACACTTTCATGTTATGTGTTCCACAGTCTCTCTAACAAAGGCCATTTGAGTAAAGTACAATGTTAACGCCAAGGTTGGCTGATGTCAACCCAAGCTGGTGTCTCATTGCGGATAATTGAGAAGTGACGTTAGTTTTAGCGAGGCGAGCTGAGGAAGGTTGGGTAGTGTAAGGCCGGGTAGTATAAGGCTGCGTAGTATAAGGCTGGGTAGTATAAGGCTGCGTAGTATAAGGCTGGGTAGTATAAGGCTGCGTAGTATAAGGCTGGGTAGTATAAGGCTGCGTAGTATAAAGCTGACTAGTATAAGGCTGGTTAGTATAAGGCTGGCTAGTATAAGGCTGGCTATTATAAGACTGGCTAGTATAAGGCCGGGTAGTAGCCCTTACAAACAAATGTAACCAAATTTGGAGTACAAATATTTGTCATTTTTCTCGTCCATAATAATAAAATAACACTCTTTAGTGGCAGTTAACCACCAGACGAGGTTAATGCTCAAATCATTTTCTACCACCTAAATCTTATTATTATGTGGTCACAAACTCAAATTAATGAGGAAAAATTCATGCCATGGGTGGGATTCGAACCAACGGATCCCTACGCTACCTGGATCACCAGACTAGCGCGTTAACCACTTGACTCGTTTATAAATTTTGTCCTCAAAGCCACAGTTATACAATTATCATATTATTTTATTCAATGATTTTTTACATCCTTATATTTTGCCTGTCACTCCCCACTCCAATAATTCTTTTTTATTTCAACACACCCTGACAATGCTTTCTTGTCCTTGCATCAGCCACATTAAAAATAATATTATTTTTACGACTTTTTTTACAGTAAATAACTTTTCATCGGCCATCCCATTTTATTTCCTGCTACGATCATTCTTCATTAGATTTCACAGTTTTCAAAACTCTTCTCTAAATATCTTAAGACCGTGCCATTTTTTAAAGATCCCTCCATCCATCCTTGTTGGGCAATTGAAAGGGCTCACCTGCTGGCATTAGCCTCAATCCCCCGTTCAAACCTCCATACAGTAATCTTATTCATATTTTTTAAATTATATTATAATATTATGTTTATATCTACTGATAAAAATAGAGAGGTTACTTGATGGCATGGATATTCAGAACTATATTACCTGCTGATGAGACCAAATAAGCTCGCAACAGCTGTCCAGGTATATTCTTATAAATGTACATCTAGTACAACTTCTCACTCTTCTGTCTATGCTGATGAATAACATCAAGTTAAATAGATACATAACAATAAAATGTAAAACACAAAATTTGGACCTCCGGTAAGAACGTACCTGCCACATTATCCACATGTCCTGTCCTGCCCACATGCCCTCTCCACATGTCCTGAAGTCAACCCTGGAAACTTATTTGTCCTCCACACTTACAATAACAGCTCGACAACTAGAAGGACTGCCTCTTCAATTTTCAACCCTCCAAACATTCTATTCCTCACTTTCCCTCACTCCTATTCCTCACTTTCCCTCACTCCTATTCCTCACTTTCCCTCACTCCTCCGAAAAGTTCTGCCTCCTCCAATTCATACATAAACTTCCCCCGATAAGGAGTGGGGGTTAGAACAGAACCTCAATTCATTATCCACTCCTCCAAGTCCCCCTCCCTCTATCTTCTCTTACTCTCTCACTCTTTACCTCCCCCCCTCTCTCCCTCTCTGTTCTATTTCTTTCTTACTTTCTCTCCCTCCCTCCCTCTCTCTCTCTCTCTCTCTCTCTCTCTCTAGCATTCTTTCGATTTCTCTCTCTCTCTTTATTTTCTCACTCTCTCTCGATATCTCTCTCTTTTTTTTCTCACTCTCTCTCTTTTTTTCTCACACTTTCCCTCTCCCTTTCTCCTTCAAAGTTTTCACCACTCTCTATTTTTGCAAGTCCGCTTGGCCTTGAATCCAACTAATCTCTTTCCTCATTTCATCACTTCCTCAAATACACAGAACCTCCCCAGTCTGCATACCCACACACTCACCCTTCCACCCCATTACTTCCTCAAATGCCGCATCCCCTATATATCTCCCCCTCTCCGCCTCCACCTCTTTTCTTCATCCCCATCCCCCCCCCACCCAATCCAATTACTTCTTCCTCCCCCACCCCCTTCATGCACATTTCAACACCCCCACTCCTCCTGAACCATGTACTCCCCCTCCCCAATTCAATATTTATGCCATTGTTTGAAAATTTAATTTTCGCATTAAAAAAAATTACAACAAATGGTATATTGTTTTTTTTTTTTTTCGACTGTAATTTCTCTTCTCTCTCTCTCTCTTCGATGAAATAACTTTTTGTTGGGAACGTGCGAGCGTTGGCTAATAGAATTATCAGGAGACTCAAGTACGTACGCTCACAGCATCAACTCACGGAGTTGAAAAGTTATTCCTTTTTTTTTTTTTTTTTTGGTACTTTTTCATTCGTTGCACTTCAAATACTTGTTCAGAAGTCGGTAATTAAATTTGTATTGGTAGTATAGGTACCTTAATGTATTCATCATAGGGTGGCGTTATAATATACGAGCTCATTAGTGGAAGGTAACCACCAGGTGATGAGGTTAATGTTCAAAGCATTTTCTACCACCGCAGAATCTTATTATTTTGTGGTCACAAACTCAAATTCATGAGGAAAAATTCATGCACTGAGTGAGATTAGACATACATAATTGTATGTATTAGACATACATAATTGTATGTATTAGACATACATTATTGTATGTATTAGACATACATTATTGTATGTCTTATTAGACATACATTATTGTCTGTCTATGTCCTGTGGGCGTAGCCAGGATTTTGGCAAGGGGGGGGGGGAGGGTGACAATCCCCGTCGTGATATGATCATGCAGTTGAAAGCGATGTTAAAACCGATAATAGATAGACTTCACACAGACGGCAATTCTGGCTGTCTGATACTTTACTTTTCGTGTCCGTGTTATGAAGAAATCGTCAAATAACTCCTTCCCAGAAAGACGCTATTTGCACCGCAGGTTCACTTGCAACTGCTAGATCATGTTGAGTGCATGAGACTGGTAAGTTGGGGCATTCTAGTAGATGGGACATCGTCTGGATGTTTCCACAATCACATCTATCATCCTCAGAGATCTTCCATCTGACCATGTTGTACGCACATCTTCCAACACCTGTACGTAATCGATTTAAACATTTCCACGTTGGAAAGGGTAAATTTGCTCCCTTGGATATTTCTTCTTTGAGTTCAATGGAGGGCTGTGGTGTAGCAATTTCCCACAGTTGTAATCGTCTTATCTCAGGTGATATTTCAATCTCTTGGCTAGAGACAAGGAAACTTTTTCTTGATTTCAGGCGTCTTGGATGTGGTGGATGGTCATACAAAGGGTGTCTTGAATCATTGACTTGTTTGGTTTTCTCCACTTCAGCTGCTACTTTACGTCTAATATATGGAGGTGCAATACCGACAATTGGTTTGAGATGATTGTGGTGGAGACAAAATTCTGATACTCTGATGTGGTGGAGACAAAATTCTGATAATACCTGGTGTTGCAAACTCCCTGGAATTTTCGAAGGGGGGGGGGGGCAGCTGCCCTCCCCTGCCCACCCCTGGCTATACGCCCATGCTAATATGTCCTCAACATAATAATACGCTTTGAAGATCATTCATAACTTTGCAATGTGTTGGCGGATCCAGGCTTCAATAGCTTCTATCTTGGCTGAAGATGAAGTGTGGCGTGTTTTCTTTATTATTATTAGTAGTGACATCGATATTATCATTAGTAGTGACAACCATATTATTATTAGTAGTATATCATCGATAGTATTAACTACTATATTAATCGATAGTATTAACTACTAACATTAACTACTACTATTAATACTATCGATGTTACTACTAATAATAATATCAATGTCATCATCATCATCATCATAGGGTGGCGTCATCGTGAACGATGGTAGCCAGACAGTGGAGGAATGACTCAACACTTCTACCACTGTCTTTACAAG
The DNA here is from genome assembly GCA_024516035.1 of Bactericera cockerelli. NCBI lineage: Eukaryota > Metazoa > Arthropoda > Insecta > Hemiptera > Triozidae > Bactericera > Bactericera cockerelli. Next base: position 5,044,810 of record CM044963.1, on the reverse strand, counting down.
GAGGCTAATAATTGACAAGGGCCTCCAGAACCAAGCCAATGCTGGTCTCCTCCCTGTTTATAGTCCCCCAGCCAGACTGCTGGTCTACTAATAATAATATCGATGTCACTACTAATAATAATAAAGAAAACACGCCACACTTCATCTTATAATATTAATAGTAGTAACATCGATATTATTAGTAGTAGTAACAGGTAAAAAACTATACCGTTCACACAAAAACGTCCCTGAGAGGCGAAAACTCTCAACTTAACATATTGCTAGTGATCTGTAAAAGGATCATTCAACCCGGAGTTTGTACACTTCTTACTATATACAGAGTGGTCTAAAGTGCCTTTCCTATGTAAATATTGAATAAAGTTTGATCGTAAGTCTGGCTGGGGATTATAAACAGGGAGTAGACCAGCAATCTGGCCGGGGGACTATAAACAGAGAGGAGACCAGCAGTCTGGCTGGGGGACTAAAAACATAGAGGAGACCAGCAGTCTGGCTGGGGGACTATAAACAGGGAGTATACCAGCATTGGCTTGGTTCTCGGGGCCCTTGTCAATTATTAACCTCCTTATTAGCCTCCCTCATTTATTTTATATTAATGTACAAAAATGTGAATTTTTACCTTAGGAAAGGTAATTTTTGACCGCCCTGTATATATACTTACCTAATATCTATGTAATGTATGAGCATATATTCCAACACTTCAGTCTCGAAAACATTTTAAACCCCGAATCTCCTTCTTTAGAGCGTGCGAGCTCTCACCACAATGTATGTGGTGAACACAGGGAAACAAATTTGAGTCGGGATAGTGGGAGAGAACCAATGGGAGAGATGTAGTGGGAGAGATGTAATGGGAGAGATGTCTGACAAAGTGTTTTGGCCTGGCGGGGGGAAACCCTGCTAATAGACTCAAATATTTCATCTTTCCCTTTTCAGACTCAGATAATTACCACCTTAAAATAATAGTTTTACATATTTCAGTTCACCTGAAGTGTATAATGATGCCCGTTTTGAGTTAATAGTTCGAAATAGTTTACCCCATAGTCACCATGGCAGAGTGAGTTAGCGCGCCAGGCACCATGTAAGAGTAACGACCAGTGGCGGCATTACCAGAGTAAAAAGAAATTAATATAATATAATAATTCGAATTGTGAATGAGGCTCTTGGTAATGCTGCGCTACCCACAAAAATTGTGAAGAGGCCTTGTGCTTCACCACAAATAAAATCATACATACATACAAATAGATTACCCCAGTCACACCTCAGTAGCTTGATGATAATAATAATAATACTCTTTAGTGGAAGGTAACCCCCAGCAGGCGAGGTTAATGCTCAAAGCATTTTCTTGTTGATCGATAAGTTCGCGGAGTTATCTGATGTAGGTCGGTGGTTCAAGTCCAAAGTTGAGCAAAGATTTCGAGGAGCGAGTTTGAGTAACTGTGATACGAGCACGATTGTGATTAACACAAATATGATAACTTTATCTATTTTCTATATTCACGTGCAAAGAATTCCCGATAACGTATACTATTGACGATGGCAAAGCCAGGTTTAAGTAATTCTTTTCCTGGCATTAAGGATATACAAGTTACGCACATCTAGCGAAAAGTTATGATGGACATCCCATGCGAACAAACTTAGGCTGAAAGTCCAAATCGACTTTTTGAAATTCTGCGTTCGTCCGTTCTCTTAGATAAAGCCACGGGGAGGATGGAAGAGAGAGAAGGAGAAAGAAAGGGGTTGAATTTCCTGTGTTGTAGGGGATTTGTGTCCTTGGATTATTGTCAGAAAACACGGTGGGCATATAGAGGCGGGAGAGGGGGGTTGAGGGATTGTGAGGACAAATGAAGAGGAGCAGAAAAAGGATTAAAAGTAAACCTGAGAGAGACGAAGTAGGTTTGTGAGGAAAAAAGAGGGGGTGGGGGAGAGAGAGAGAAGAAAAAGATAGAGACATGGACAGAGAAAGAAAGAGAGGAAGGTGAGAGAGAGAGAAACAGATAGAAACAGGGACAGAGAGAGAAAGAGAGGAAGAGAGGAAGGAGAGAGAAAGAAAAAAGATAGATACACAGACAGAGAAAGAAAGAGAGGAAGGTGAGAGAGAGAAAGAAAGAGAGATACACAGACAGAGAAAGAAAGAGAGTAAGGAGAGATAGAGAGAAAAAAATATAGAGACAGGGACAGAGAAAGAAAGAGAGGAAGGAGAGAGAGAAAAAAGATAGAGACAGGGACAGAGAAAGGAAGAGAAGAAGGAGAGAGAGAAAGAAAGATAGAGACAGGGACAGAGAAAGGAAGAGAGGAAGGAGCTGAAAGAGAAGGAAGGAGGTATTAAAAGAGAGGGTGAGAGTGAGAGTGATAGAAAATGAGGGGGGGGGCAGAGAGAAGGTAGGTGAGGGGTGGACAATTTATTGAAGAAAGATGGATTTAAAAAGCAAGATTTAAGAAGTTATAATGCGCTGGTAATCAAGGGAGCGTAGAGATTCGTTGGTTTGAATTCCCACCCAATGTATAGCTTTTCCCTCATTAGTTTGAGTTTATGACCACATAATAATAAGCCTCTGAGGGTTAGGTGGTAGAAAATGCTTAGAACATTAACCTCGCCTGGTGGTTACCTTCCAGTAAGGAGTGTTATTATTATTAAGAATTTTCCAGAAAAAGGAAGGGGGGTTGTGAAAGGGTTGACTGAGAGATCAGAGATAATAATAGTGAAAAAGAAAGTTGTTGAACTCATTTAGTTTTCAATCAGTTAATAATAATAACAATGGGAGAGAGGCTCAGTTCACGGTGGTGAGAGAATTATGTATACTGTATAGGCTCCTTTATTTATTTAGAAACTCTTTATTAGTATAGAACATATATACAGACAAATAATGGTAAAAATTAAATATAAAATTGACAATATTAATAATATAAACAAGAAGAAAAAAAAATCAAAACATATACATATGTCCTAACTAAAGGGCGGGGTAATTGCCTATGGCAATCTCCTCCACCCAATCCTTTCATGTCCTTTGATTCAATGAACAATAAAAATACTATCTCACCTTATCTATTTGGTTTTAACGTCCTGATTTGAGTTGGGTGACCGCAAATATGAAAAGTTGATTCGGAACGAGCCAGCTGTAGCCATGCTGCTTAAAACAACAACAACTTATCAAAACATTTCCCTCTCGATACAATCTCTCTCTCTCTTCTCTCTCTTCTCTCTCTCTCTCTCTCTCTCTCTCTCTCTCTCTACTCTCTCTCTTCACTCTCTCTCTCTCTCTCTCTCCTCTCTATCCCCTCCCTCCCTCTCTCTGTCTCTCTCCCCACCCTTCGATGCGGCCTCCCTTTGTCATGTCACCCACCTTCATTCCCCCCCCCCCCCTCTACATCTCATTTCATCCCCCAGACCATCTGATCTCACTTCTATCACAACCCTTACTTCTTTTTCTTATGTCTTCTGCGTTTCTTTCGTACTTAACTTTACCCTTATTTGTCTCTCCCTTCGCCTCCCTTTCTTTCGCTTTCACGATTTTCATTCAGAAAGCCAATTTTCCAGACTCTCCTCCATCACTCTTCCTCTCTCTCTTATAACTCTCTCCATCTCGCTCTCTCTTACACACAACCCTCTCTATCTATCTATCTCACTCTCTACTACTGCGATCCCACTATTTATATCTTCTATTATTCTTTCTCTCGACTCTATTTCCCACCAACTTTCTCCTCCTACTCTTTCCCCAAAAGTCCACCTCCTCCTCCTCCTTCTTCTTTCCCCTCCCTTTACTGCACCCCAATCTTCACCCTCCCCCAACTTATTCCTGACTTCTTCCTCCCCATACCCCTCTTCCGCCTGCTTTTCACTTCTGGTGATTCCTCCACCAGACTTCCCCCTTTCCCCTACTTTCCCCTAACTTTCCCTACACCCTACTTTCCCCCCTAACTACTCCCCCCCTCCTACTTTTCACTTCTGGTGATTTCTCCACCAGACTTCCCCCTCCTCCATACTTTCGTCTAACTTTCCCCACCCCTTACTTTCCCCCCTAACTCCTCCTCCCCCTACTTTTCCTCCTCGTGGCGCTCACATCATTTATCAAAAGAAAATATTGACACATGGGACTTCTCTTTTCCATTTGCCCTTTCAACAGCGCTCCTAGAGAGTCCCCCCTCCCTTCCCATTCTTCCCCCCCCCCTCCCCCCTCTCTCTCTCTCGGCAGCTCCTTAGATACAGGCTGTTGGGGTTTGTGAGCTATGTGACAAAAATTTCAAAGCTTTCCCTGAACTAGAAAGCTAGTTTAAAGCTTTTCTTCTAACTAGAAAGCTTTGCCAACCTCCGTGGCTCAGTGGTTAAGAGCATTGGTTACTGACCCGAAGGTTGCGGGTTCGAATCCTGGCCGGAGCGGAAATTTCTGACTGAAATTTTCCGTTTTCGGAATGGCATGGATGCAAAGGTAAAGTGCCCTGAAGTAATGCGAAAGTGGTTTCGGGGCACACTTACCTTTAAAAAAAAACTAGAAAGCTACAGTTCATTATAGGTTTCCCTTAATTTCATGTGGGTAGAAGCTCTTATCACAGCAAAAAATAGCTCAGGCATGCTTCTATTTCTTTCATAAGAAAACCCATCAATACAATATGCTCCAGCTGTCAGATGTGGCAACTCGTACGCTATGTACGAGTTCGGTGCGAAAAATAAAAAAAATGTATGAGTTGGGTCCGCTCTAAGAAAGGTCATGTATGAATTCGGTGCCCTAGTACTTGCCCTGATGATCAGGTAATTATTGTACTTTTTCCCTCATAAGCATGGCCTCGAATGTATTGAAACTAACCCTACTATAAACCCGAGGCATGGCCTTCATTGTATTTTACCTAACCCTACTATAAACACAAGGCATGGCCTTCATTGTATTTTACCTAACCCCAATACCATAAAACCAAGGCCTGGCCTTCATTGTATTTTACCTAACCCTACTATAGACCCTAGGCATGGCCTTCAAGAAGAAAATGGACAGCCTTGCTGAATATAATTCTCTACAACATAATGTGCAAACCACGGAGCTACCGGCACTAACTCCTGTATCTCCAGAACAATTCAACCGACTCACTGTATATTGGTTATGATACTCATCAGGATGGTTGAAAAGCTTTTTCATTCTCAACTTTTACATGAGATTCTACGGCGAAGTGAAAAGTGGTCGTGAAACTGATGGCGCCTGTTGAACTTTCAGAAGCCTGTTTCATAATTTGGCCCTTGGTCGACTAAGGACCGAATAATAAAACAGGATTAGAGTTCCGATTGCCAGATTGTCCCTTAATTCGGGCTTTTTTTAAGGAAGAGGAGGTAATGCCATTCCGGACGAACATCAAAGACTGCCTGATTTTGGTGAACAGTGTGAGTTTTGTAAGCGGAAATTGGCGGTTAATACCCATTTAAAGTATTCCTCTCCAACAGAACTAGGGACACTTGACCACGGAAATGTTCATAGAACATTACTTGCAGGGTTGTCAACTCGGGCTATAGTGCGCTGTGATTGGTTGAAACTTGAGGGCGTGTCTGACTTGTATTAACTGCTTAATGTCCTAATGTCTTATTTTTGCCTATAATTAAGCCACTGGTCGCAGCTCACATTAAAGCAGCTACTCCTTTTTCCTCACGAGGTATGAGTGGACCCCGAACATCCAAGAACAGAGCCAAAAAAGTCCTGACCCGCTGGGCTGGGGATCGAACTCAGGTCACCATGCGTGCAATGCCTAGCGCGCTAACTCACTCTGCCACGGTGACTTCAAATGTTAGTAAATGGGATTCGAGGTGACCTTGTGCGGTCACACCCTGTATACGTATCTTAGGGCGGAATTAATAGACAACATCAATAACTTAAGTCGTTAGTAAGTGTCGGTTTTCCCTATCTTACACAGTACGCAATCCGTGACTTAGCGCCACAGAGGTATTACAAAAACGTCTATTAATTCCGCCCTTAATATATAATACTGTATAAGTGTATACCCTGTATACTATGTTCAATAGTTCCACGGTCTAATTTTCCCCCTCTGTTAGGTGGCCCCCTGTTAGTTTTCTCATCGGGAAACTTGTCTCGAAGCAAAGCTCAGGACACTTTCCTTGTCTTCTATATTCCTACCCCCCAACCACCACTCTCTTTTTCCTTGTCTCCTACCCCCCAATCCCCACCCATCAACCATTTCCTCTCTCTGCTCTCTCTTCTCTCTCTCTTCTTTTCCCTCTCCCTCTCTTTCTCTCTCCCCCTCTCCCTCTCTCCCTCTCTCTCTCTCTCTCTCTCTCTCTCTTTCTCTCTCTTTCTCTCTCTCTCTCTCTCTCTCTCTCTCTCTCTCTCTCTCTCTCTCTCTCTCTCTCTCTCTCTCTCTTTCTCTCTCAATATTCCCCCAAATTTCCTCTAAATATTTCTCCACTTCTCTCTAACGCTTTGTTTCTTCCTGCCTAAAGCTTTATCTCTTAATTCTTTTACTATTTCTAAGCAAACGATTCTATTTCTTAATATTATTAATTCCGAGAAATTTCCAGTATTAGAAAACTGAAGTACTGTGTTCGTTTATGTAAAAAAATAAATAAATGAAATATTTTTTTCACCTTTGGAACTATTTCCTTATTATTTTATGCCATGGCCTCTCAATTTTTCCCCCACTCTAAATATTTTACATAGGTTACTATCTACAATTTATATACCAATGTATATTATGTTAGGTATATGTGTGTGAGCCAGAGTATTGTTCCTTGTATGAAAGTGTATGGTATTATATTATTTTTGAAATGTGCAAGTTTATATTTCTTGTATAAAATAATATGAACTCAAATGTACCTAATATATGTAAGTTGTATATTCATATTCCAACATGCATACAGAATATCTAGGTAGGTTAGTCTCATACTATGTATTTATTTTTATTTTATTTATGTATGATACTATTTGTGGTGAAGCACAAGGCCTCTTCACAATTTTTGTGGGTAGCGCAGCACTAAGAGCCTCCTTCACATTTCGAATTATTCTATTACATTAATTTCTTTTTACTGGTCGTTATTCATACAAGTAACTACTCATTTTTCCTCACGAGGTATGAGTGGACCCTGAACATCAAAGTACAGAGCAGAAAAATTCCTGTCCCGCTGGGGATCGAACCCAGGTCAAAATGCGTGCAATGCCTAGCACGGTAACTCACTCTGCCCCGGTGACTACTTATATATTTTTAATGTACATATCATTATACAAAGTTTGTATATAAATTTTCCTCGTATACATATAACATATGTTAAGTGGTTTCGTGATCTCGATGTGATGTTTACGAGACGAACTAGCTGCAAGTGCTACAGTACACACACACAGAACCATGTGAAAAGTTGAAAAGTTTCTGAGACAGAGCATGGAGTAAGAATCTTTCGGGGGGAGGGAGAGAGAGATAATAAAAAAGATAGAGAAAGAGAGAAGAAAAGGAGGGAAAATAGAGAGAAATAGGAAGCTTTCGTGGAATGAGAGAGGAAATAAAACAGAATGAGGGGGGCAATGAGAGAGGAAATAAAACAGAGAAGAGGAAGAATATAGAAAAAGAGGAGAGAAAAGATAAAAGAGAAAAGAAGTCAGTACAAAATAGAGGGATAGAGAGAAAAAAGAAAAAGATAAATAAGGGTGGGAGGGGGGGATAAAAAAATATAAAAGAAAAAGAGATCTCTTCCACCGAACCTGTGACAATCTCTTCCACCCAACCCTTGAACTTGAACCACCGACCTCTAGGTTACAGGACTTACAGTTCCGCCTTCCTATCAAATCAAATCAAATCAAATCAAATCAAATAAGTTTTATTGTGATATCTTTTCAATGACATTTTTCACAATTTACAATATAATACGTATAACTAAGTGCTAAAAATTAAGTGTCTAAGGCTAAAAATAAAGTTTCAATTAATTTTGTAAAACAGTTCAAGTTAGAAGAAAGGTCTAAAGTTTTATGGTGCTCGTTAAATAGTGTTTGAGCTCTGATGATAGGCGATAAAGGCTGGGAAAGAGTGGGGGCGGCGAAAAAAGTGGAGTTATTAGAATCTCTTGTTCTCATACAGGGAACACGATAACACACGCCACTGGCTAGATCCATTGAGTCTATCATATTGTTGATGATTTTATAAAGAAAAGTAAGTAAGATTATTTTATGTTTGGACTCAATGGATGGCAAACACAAGTGCTCTCGCAGATCTCTGTAAGAGATGGCTTCTGGATAGACGGGGTAAAAGCCGTTTAGTTTAAAAAACAGTCGTCTGCAGAAAGCAGCTTGAACCGATTCCACCGAAGAGATTTTTTCCTGTGAACGGGGCATCCAGACTACAGATGCATATGTTAATTTGGAGAGGACAAGGGATTTGAAGAGTAAAAGGAAAGGATCAGGGTCGTCAGTAGGTTGCAAAGTCCTTGTTATGAATCCAAGGGTTCTGAATGCAGATTTAACAACTGTATCTATGTGGAAATTAAAAGAGAGATCTTGAGAGAAAAAGACACCTAAGTCTTTTTTCAAGGTTATTGATTTTATAAGTACATTATTGATTGTATAGGAGCTAGGATACACCTCGCGTCTCCTTGTGAAACTAAGAACTTCACATTTCTCTGGGCAGAAAGAAAGAGAATTCTTTGATAACCACTTTTGAATCTGATCCAAATCGTATTGAAGGAGGAAAGAATCGGAGATTGAAGAAATAGGCCTAAAGAGTTTCAAGTCGTCTGCATAGAGAAGATAAGATGAGTGTTGAATGACGTCAGTTATACCGTCCATCATTACTAGAAAGAAAATATTTCCTAGCAGGCTCCCTTGAGGGACTGAAGAGGAAGGGTAGTAAGGAGAGGAAAGAACATTCATGTACCTGACTCGAAGTTTCCGTTGTCTTAGATATGAGGCAAAGAGTTTGACCAGGCAGAGCGGAAAACCAAAATGAAACAATTTCTGTAAAAGAATAGTGTGATCTACTCGATCAAAGGCGGCCTTTACGTCGGTGTAGACAACGTCTACTTGGTGACAGGTAGGTAAAAGTGAGGACACGGAATGAATAAAATGGGAAAGATTAGATGAAGTAGACCTACAACGGGTAAAGCCATGTTGGTGAATTGAGATATTGGCATAGGTATGAGTACTGATCTTATTAAATAAAAGACGTTCAAATACTTTGGCCAGTGCGTTCAGTGTTGCTATAGGCCTGTAATTGGATATAATTTGAGGATCAGATTTTTTGGGAACAGGAGTAATGAAAGTTTCTTTCAGAGTGTCAGGAAATATACATGTAGCCAGAGATAGGTTAAAAATGTATAAAAGAGGGGCGCTTAGGTATGCGGCACAGTCTTTAATTAGGAAGGCGGGAATTTTGTCAGTGCCGGGGCCCTTGTTAGTTTTAAGTAGTTTTATGGCATGGGCGAAGTCATGCTGATTAAATTGAAAAGGTTGAAGAAAAGACGAGGCAACACGAGAAGTTAGAGGTGGGGAATAGTTATGTGTAGAGGGTGAGAGAACAGAGGAAGATTCAGATGTATTAGGTAAGGAAGATGTTGAAAAATTGCAACTATAGTCTTGAGATGTTGATATGAACACAGATTGAAAGTGAGCTGCAAAATTGTTAGCTATTGTGAGTGAGTCTGATGTTGTCTCATCATTAATTTTAAAACATCTCTGTTGGTGTGGTGATTTTTTGCTATTTGCAAATTTCCAGAAACTTTGTGGGTCAGATTTCGATGATTTAGAAATTTTGTCAACGTGTTTATTATAATCTTTATGTAGCTGTTTCTTAAGTTTAGAATTAACTGTTTTAAAATGCTTTTTGTGTCTAGGGGTAAGGTTTTTGTTTCTAGTAAGACGCTTTTTTTTCTTATATAGCTGTTTGCTATTAAGAGACCACCAAGTTGGTACTTTGATAATTTTATGAAGTTTTATTTGAACTTTAGGTACATCTATTTCAAAAAGATCGTATAATTTAGAATAAAAAAAGAAAAGGGCATTGTTGGGATCAGACATAGAAAAGATTGGAGCCCAATCTAATCGACTGATAGAAGTGTAAAGAGATGGTAGGTTGGCTTTGCGAAAGTTAAATTTGGTGCTCAGGTTGGGGAGAGAAAGGTCGGAAGAAGATGGTTTAGATTTCGCATGAAATTTAATTTTAATATCTAAAGTGGGGTGATATGAGTTTTCATTAACAAGATTATTGCTTGTTCTCGAAACTGAGATGTGGGAGTGTTTGAAAAAATTATACAAAACTAAGTCAAGAGTTTTACCATAGGTATTTTGAATGTTGTTACATGATCGAAGATTGTAAAAAGAGAGTAATGGAGATATAGATCTAGTAGCAGCATTACCAAGGGAAAAATCGAAGTAGGATCCGAGACACTCTGAAATATTAAAATCGCCAATGATCATTAGGTTTTCATTGGAAATTCCATTACAACGTTCTAAACTTTTTAAAAACAGTGATAGAGTTTCTGATTTCAAAGGGGGAATAACATATATAAGACAGAGGTAGAAAGTTTTGTTTTTAAGTTTAATTTTCAACAACATAGACTCGCATTCGGAACTAGAGGTTTCATATCGGTTAAGCCGAACTACATCGATATTAGGACGAACTAGAGCAAGTAATCCACCACCACCAGACTTTCGAGCCACATCGCAATCGCGGTCTTTTCTAAAAACATTGTAAGAGCAAGGAATCAATTCAGAACTCAAGACAGAGTCAGATAGCCATGATTCTGTGACCAATATGAAATCATGGACACAACTAGTAAGGCTTATGAAAAATTCTTTTGTTTTAGTATTAAGTCCTTGGACATTTTGGTACAGAAAGTTAAGCTCAGTTCTAAAAAAATTCGATTGGGTTCTAACAGGCTTTATTTTTATTAAGTTTTGGGGGTTACAAGTCCTAACTTTTGGATTTTCAAAAAATACATCAGGTACTAAGTTACAGTCGACAGTGTGGAAATAGTTTTCCGTTTCATTGCAAAAAGGTGAACAGGTTAGAATATTTAAGTTCGATGGATACATATAGTTTGAATGACTAGATAAAGTAATAGAATTTGATTGACTAGGATAAATAAATTGATCAGATCTCAGGTTATATTGTTTTCCTTGTTTACTTGGAAATTTATAGTATTAATATTCGAATCTGTCGGTGTAATAGGTTTATTCTGATTGGAAATACGATGCTGATATTCCTGATTTATTTTTTCGAGAGACGTTATTGCAGCTTGTTTCTTAGTAGCAGAACGAAGCTGCATGTTACACTTGCGGAGAGGAGTGTCAGTTCTACGTTTAGTGGGTACATTAGAAGAGGTATGACGTGATGGGGGAGAAGGCAGTTTCATAGGAGAAGTAATTGTAGTAGGGAGAGCTGTGGTATTGGGAATGTTAGGCTTAGATCTGGGTTCGATGTTCGAATTAACAAGTAGATAGTTAGTGCTCTCTCGCCCTGAGCTAGGTATAGGTAGCTTTGGGAAATGAGCTTCATTCGAGATATCAATTGAAATGTTTTTTGATACAAGTTGTGATAATAAAACAAGAATAGAATCAGTAAGAACTGCGGTACCTTTCTTATTAAAGTGAAGACCATGGTTAGTAAAATGAGATCTATGAAACTTTAAATTATTTTCAAGAAAATTAATTTTCAATTTGTTACAAATATACTTTAGACCATCATTTGTATAGTAGATATTGTTGCACATGTAATTCAGACTATCAAATCTCAAGGGTATATTATTGATATCGATCAAGCTACTGAGATCGGTTGTGTGAAAGGAAGAAGAAAAGGAAAACACTCTATGAGAAAATGAGTGAGAGAGACAGAGATATAGAGAGAGATAAGGAAAACTTTAGAGGATGTGACTTTTCCACTTTTCTTGCCTCGTCCGCTTAGGTTAGAAAGAAAAGTTTTGAAAAGAAAGTGGTGTTGAGAAAACTGAAAGGAGGAAAAGATGAGATGAAAAGCCTCAGTAGTGTGTGAGAGAGAGAGGGTGGGAGAGAGAGAAAGAGAGAGGGTGGGAGAGAGAAAGAGAGCATGGGAAAGAGAGAGAGAGCATGGGAGAGAGAGAGAAAGAGAGAGCATGGGAGACAGAGAGAAAGAGAGAGCATGGGAGACAGAGAGAAAGAGAGAGCATGGGAGAGAGAGAGAAAGAGAGAAAATCAAGAAAAGGCCAAAAAAAAAAGAAGAGAGCGAGAGAGAAGCGATAATTAAAAGTTATTTTCATTTTTTATAAACATAACAACAATTGACAAGCACAGAAACTTAAATTAAATGAAATAATATTATATACATAGATAAAATGCTTAAAATTGTTTTTTGTTAGTTACATTACAGTAGAAGAGACCCGAAGTGCGCAAGCATGTGTTGGGTCTCTTATAGATTCTTTTTTCTTTAGTGTAACATCCGACCTATCAATCATTTTATCGGCTGCTCTGCATAAAGTTAAGTTAGCATAGTTGTGTTATTTAGGATCCCTGTATCGAAGAACGATTTGCCAGTTATTTAAATCAGAACGGTTCAACCGAAATTGATTTACCTACGAGTATCATAGTTTTGTTCGTGAATTGAATGGGTGAGTAGAAGAACCAGGAATGTCAAAAATCGACTTTTCAGGAAAGCAAAAATAAGATTTGTGTTATTTTTGCTTTCCTGATGCTAATGAGTATAATAAAATTAAATTTTACATTCCTTGTTATTCGACAAGATTCTCACAACTAGGTACTAATACCGCTAGCAAAAGTGGTCAGTGATTTTGTTACATTCCTTGTTTTACATCAGATTTTTTTTTCCGCTTCCCCCACTTTAAAATCGAAAAAAATTATACTTTTAAGGGGTATTTCTCCTTCATATTCACAGAGGTGATAGAAAAGAGTACATTCTTTCTTATTTTACAAAGAAAAAAAAATCGATTTTTGACATTCCTGGTTCTTCTACTCACCCATTCAATTGTCCTCAACTACTCAAACTCGCTTTAGTAAATCTACGCTGAAACCGGGACTTGAACCACCGACCTCCTGGCTACAAGTCCGCCGCCGTCTTATCAATCAAGCTACTCAGGTCGGTTGGTTTACAAAAAGTTGTATCTCAATTTACAAATAATCTGTTCCAGCAAGTTAGTCTTGTTGTTCATTTTGTTCCCGAACTACAAATATACGTATGTATCTGTGTCGTCAAAACTATTTATCATAAAACTTGATGAAACTCATAAAAAAAAACTCAGCCGAACGAAAAAAAAAACTTTCATCACTATAATTCATCAGGGGAGACACGCTCAAAGGGATGTTTTATTCCTATGGCCCAGGGCTGGTTTCTAGAGAGGGAGACAATCTGTCCAATTGGGAAAATTGTAATAATGTGTTAATCGATCCTGCTTGAGAGTTAAGACGGATAAGTTTGGAAGGATTTTCGTTCGGCCTAAGCATATCATTGTGTGTTGGGTGGAAGAGAATGCCATACGCAATTACCCCGCCCTTTAGGACATTAGTATTATTTTCTTCTTTATTTATTTATTTTTCAAACTTTTTTATCGTTTATTTTTTCTTAAATATTGTACATTAATTAATTCGTCCTCCTAATAAATATTAAAATAATAAAAGTATCATAAACTGCCTCTCAAAATCAAAATCAACCCATCTCCCTATGTTTTTTCCTTGTGGCTTGACTTGAATATAATAGGCTCAATCATTTGCGTCCTTAACAGGTTTTTCTTGAGGGATTTACATGAAACTTTCACAAAAATACGTAGAATCTTAATAGGAAACGATTTCACCACGAAATAATCACAAATTTACACCTTAAATTACTTAAAACACGTTTTATTAAAATCACTTATTTGGAATTCACTCGATTTTGAGAATGTTTTGAAAATTTTACTTTCAATTTCCTTTGAAATATTTTACACCGCCATTTTGTTTTGAAAGAAGGGGAATTGGAGAACCAATCAGAGAACCATCGACATGTATACCAACAGAAGTAAAAAAAAAACAATTTTTTTTCATCATAAATTTTTACATCGTATTTTTTACGTATTTTGTCCGTTTTATTCTTTCACATATAAAAGACGAATGATTATTGTCAATTGGAATTTGATGCGTAAGTCATTTTTGGTAAGAGGATTTTTTTGTTAAGAAGAATTTTGTAGTTATATAGGGTTAGGTAAAGTTAACGAGGTGAAATTGCACGATAGATCACTGACTTCAGTTTGTTGGGTAGGATGGTTGGGTGAGGGGCTTAGGTTAGGTTGAAATTAGTGCAGGTGGTTAGGCCGGGTCGCGCAGCGACCCGGTCTAACCCTGCACTAATTTCAACCTAACCTAAGCCCCTCACCCAAGCTATCCTAGCCGGCTAACGAAACACAACATTTAGACTGACAACCGTTTGTTGGGTAGGATGGTTGGGTGAGGGGCTTAGGTTAGGTTGAAATTAGTGCAGGTGGTTAGGCCGGGTCGCGCAGCGACCCGGTCTAACCCTGCACTAATTTCAACCTAACCTAAGCCCCTCACCCAAGCTATCCTAGCCGGCTAACGAAACACAATATTTAGTCTGACAACCGTCAGACTAAATATTATCTCCTCGTCCCTCACCTGTATCAAACGTAAACATAAACGTAAATATATCTAAACAGAAAATAAAAAGATCGCGAGAAACATTCTACGACTTAGCGATGGTGTCGCGCGTCGCGCTATGTGGCGTTTCCATGCAACTGGGATTTGTTTACAGTAAATATATTTGCGGTTGTCTAACCTGCAGAGAGAGATTTCCTTTTTCCCCTACATTCGTTCTTTATTTTCGTGTTGTTGTTTCTCTTCACTTTTACTGTTCTCAAAAGTTTCGCAAATCGCCATTTTCATTTATGGAATGCATTCAAATAATAAATTTTAATTCCAATTCTGTGATTTCTTGGTTCAAATTATGGATTAATTGGCAATGTACGTCTGTCTAGTGTAATCAATTTTTGTTTTACTGTGAAATAATTGATCTTTTTGAAGTGAAATTATTTATTTATTATAAAATTCTATTGAAAAACAGCGTAATTCGTTCCTAGAATTCACGATGAAGCTTCATAATATAGTTCAAATTTTAATCAAAGTTAAAGTAATTTTGAGTGTAAATTTGTGGTTTTCCTGATGTGAAATCGTTTTCTAATGAGATTTTAAGTATTCTGTGAAAGTTTCATAAAAATCCTTCAAAATTAGCAATTCAGGAACAATGTGATTGACCCAATATAGCGTTAGAGATGATACCCAGAACTAAAGCGAGCTGAATTTTACGTATGTCATCTAATTCAAAAGGCGTGTATGAATAGTTGAATACAGCTCTGAATTTTTTTTCAAAATTAACTGTATGTTATGTCTATTGATTCAGATATTCCGTGTGAATATTTTATTAACAGATCATGTACGAGTATGTATTTATTGTATATTATAATATATTATAATATACAATAAATACATACTCGTACATGATCTGTTAATAAAATATTCACACGGAATATCTGAATCAATAGACATAACATACAGTTAATTTTGAAAAAAAATTCAGAGCTGTATTCAACTATTCATACACGCCTTTTGAATTAGATGACATACGTAAAATTCAGCTCGCTTTAGTTCTGGGTATCATCTCTAACGCTATATTCTTAATAAAAAAAAAATAGTTGTCCCTCCACCACTGAAGTTGCTAAACAAGGGGCATTTGTGAAAGCCGAGTATGGCTACCCCAACTCAATCTTAGAAAGTTGGGTTGGCTTACCCCTACTCAATCTTGGAAAGTTGGGTTGGCTTACCCCAACTCGAATCTTAGAAAGCCTGGTTGGCTTACCCCAACTCGAATCTCCGAAAGCTGGGTTGGCTTACCCCTACTCAATCTTAGAAAGTCTGATTGGCTTACCCCTACTCGAATCTTAGAAAGCCGCTCCTGACTCTCGGGGCTCAATTTATTTTCATCCAGACGGGAGCCAAATTTTTATAACGATCTCCGGAGAAAGGTTCTGGGTGCGCTGGATGAGAGGGGGGGATGGGAGAGTGGAGGTGGGGGGGGGGGGCTTGACAAGCTAACAGGGGAGGAGGGATGGGGAGAGGAGAAGTTAGGGGAGGGAGAGATGGAGGGGGTGGGCTTGTCAAGCTAACAGGGGAGAAGGGAGAGGAGAGGAGAAGTTAGGGGGGGGGGAGATGGGAGAGTGGAGGTAGGGGGGTCTTGTCAAACTAACAGGGGAGGAGGGAGAGGGAGGTATGGGGTCGTCAAGGAGGTATGAGGAAGGGGGAGGGGGTCGTCAAGCTAACAGGGGAAGAGGAAGAGGAGGGTTGGAAGAGGATAAGGGAGGGGGTGGGAGAGGAGAAGTTGAGGGGGAGGGGGTCGTGAAGATAACAAAGGAGGAATTATTGGGAGGTGTGGAACTGGAAGCGATGAATTATTATTATTCGTCATCTCTGTTGGGCCCTTTTTTATCGCATTTCTTTGTTGTTGTTGTTGTCTTTTTATGTTACTGCCAGTGGTATGGTTGCTAATGTTGCTTTTGTAATTAGACAGATCATAAACTTAACAAACAACTTGACAATCAAATGGCTAATGAACAGTTGTTTTTTGTTTGTTTCAATAAATAAATACGCCACTGAGGCTATGTCCGCTACTGAGGCTAGGCTAGGTCCGCTACTGAGGCTAAGTCCGCCACTGAGGCTACTTCACCCCCCACACCCCCCTTGAACCTACGTCCGCCACTGGAACTACTTCCCTCACTGAGGCTACGTCCGCCACTGAAGCTACCATCCTTCATCACTGG
>CM044963.1:4341216-4351216 GCA_024516035.1 Bactericera cockerelli | reverse complement strand
GAGAGAAATAGAGAGAAAGAGAAGGAAAGAGAAAAGGAGAAATAAAGGGAGAGAAAGAGAAAGAAAGAATCAGAGAGAGAGAATGAAAGGGAGAGAAACAGAGAATGACAGAGAGAGAGAGAGTGAAAAGAGAGAGAGAAATAGAGAGAAAAAAAGAGAAAGGGGGAGAGAGAAATAGAGAGAAAGAGAAGGATACTGAATAAGAGAGAGATAATGAGAGAGAGAGAGAGAGAGAGAGAAAGAGAAAGAGAGAGAGGAAACCCTGACTAAACTTTGCATTGTTACATAAGCTGCTTTCCTATATCCCTGCCTTATTCCATTATACCAATCAAATATAGGGGTAGAGTTTAATCCTCCCCCTATTTCTTATCTCCTTATGTATAGGGCAATATGACTTTATGTAACATGTAGAGTGCAATATGACTTTATGTAGTATGTAGAGTACAATATGACTTTATGTAGCGGACACTATGACTTTATGTAGAGAATGTACACATATACCTACATATTTGTATACTATACAAACAATTACAAAAATTCGTTTTCCTACATTATTTGGGACTCGAACCACCGACCTACAGATTACAAGTTCGCTGCCTTATCGATCAAGCTACTGAGGTTGGTTTAAAGAGGAAAATAAATTCAAGTAAACCTTTAAGATAAAGATAAAGAGCTACTTATTTGTGTTATTATGTCCAACCAACCGTCATATTCCAGTATCTATCTCGTAATCTCGCCACTGGTAGTTACCCACTATACATTACTATACAACTACCCTGCAATTGTCCTCACGAGGCTAGGGTAGGCCCCGACATTAAAAGTACAGAACCGAAAAAATTCCAACCCCGCCGGTATTCGAACCCAGGTCACCTGGAGTGCAAGCCGAGCATGCTACCGCTAGGCCAAGTGACTTCTCAAGTAAACCTTTGCCGTCTAGGTTTTCTTGTGATAAAAATTCTGATAAAATTCAAGAATGGAAAGGCACATGAACATGCATGAGGATTTGTTATTGTAATATCTGCAGCATATGTCTGTGTGCCAACACTTAAATATTATATTACAATTAATACAGGGTGAATCATAGGCATGAGGATTTGTTATTGTAATATCTGCAGCATGTGTGTGTGTGCCAGGACTTAAATATTATATTACAAATCATACAGGGTGAATCATAGGCATGATGATTTGTTATAGTAATATCTGCAGCATGTGTGTGTGTGCCAGGACTTAAATATTACATTACAATTCATACAGGGTGAATCATAGGCATGAGGATTTGTTATTGTAATATCTGCAGCATGTGTGTGTGTGTGCCAGGACTTAAATATTACATTACAATTCATACAGGGTGAATCATAGGCATGATGATTTGTTATAGTAATATCTGCAGCATGCGTCTGCGTGCCAGGACTTAAATATTATATTACAATTCAAACAGGGTGAATCATAGGCATGAGGATTTGTTATTGTAATATCTGCAGCATGTGTGTGTGTGTGTGCCAGGACTTAAATATTATATTACAAATTCATACAGGGTGAATCATAGGTATGAATATTTGTTATAGTAATATCTGCAGCATGTGTGTGTGTGTGCCAGGACTTAAATATTATATTACAATTCTTACAGGGTGAATCATAGGCATGATGATTTGTTATAGTAATATCTGCAGCATGCGTCTGTGTGCCAGGACTTAAATATTATATTACAATTAATACAGGGTGAATCATAGGCATGAGGATTTGTTATTGTAATATATGCAGCATGTGTGTGTGTGCCAGGACTTAAATATTACATTACAATTCAAACAGGGTGAATCATAGGCATGAGGATTTGTTATTGTAATATCTGCAGCATGTGTGTGTGTGCCAGGACTTAAATATTACATTACAATTCATACAGGGTGAATCATAGGCATGAGGATTTGTTATTGTAATATCTGCAGCATGTGTGTGTGTGTGCCAGGACTTAAATATTATATTACAAATTCATACAGGGTGAATCATAGGTATGAATATTTGTTATAGTAATATCTGCAGCATGTGTGTGTGTGTGTGTGCCAGGACTTAAATATTATATTACAAATTCATACAGGGTGAATCATAGGTATGAATATTTGTTATAGTAATATCTGCAGCATGTGTGTGTGTGTGTGCCAGGACTTAAATATTATATTACAATTCTTACAGGGTGAATCATAGGCATGAGGATTTGTTATTGTAATATCTGCAGCATGTGTGTGTGTGCCAGGACTTAAATATTATATTACAATTCATACAGGGTGAATCATAGGCATGAGGATTTGTTATAGTAATATCTGCAGCATGTGTGAGTGTGCCAGGACTTAAATATTATATTACAATTCATACAGGTTGAATCATAGGCATGAGGATTTGTTATTGTAATATCTGCAGCATGTGTGTGTGTGTGTGTGTGCCAGGACTTAAATATTATATTACAATTCATACAGGGTGAATCATAGGCATGAGGATTTGTTATTGTAATATCTGCAGCATGTGTGTGTGTGCCAGGACTTAAATATTATATTACAATTCATACAGGGTGAATCATAGGCATGAGGATTTGTTATTGTAATATCTGCAGCATGTGTGTGTGTGCCAGGACTTAAATATTACATTACAATTCATACAGGGTGAATCATAGGCATGAGGATTTGTTATTGTAATATCTGCAGCATGTGTGTGTGTGTGCCAGGACTTAAATATTATATTACAATTCTTACAGGGTGAATCATAGGCATGATGATTTGTTATAGTAATATCTGCAGCATGCGTCTGCGTGCCAGGACTTAAATATTACATTACAATTCATACAGGGTGAATCATAGGCATGAGGATTTGTTATTGTAATATCTGCAGCATGTGTGTGTGTGCCAGGACTTAAATATTACATTACAATTCATACAGGGTGAATCATAGGCATGAGGATTTGTTATTGTAATATCTGCAGCATGTGTGTGTGTGCCAGGACTTAAATATTATATTACAATTTTATTCATACAGGGTGAATCACATTGTGTATGCCCACTTACCAAATATCTACATAAAATAATTAATTATCCACCTCAAATAACTTAGGTATCTTGCTAACTTAATGCAGATATATAGGACTGAATAGACGTTTTTGTAATACCTCTGTGGAGCTAAGTCTAGATATTGCGTATTGTCTTAGATGGGGAAAACCAGTGCTAAGTCATGACTGAAGTTCTCAATGCAGCATTTAGCATCTGATTACTCACATGTCATATTTTGTATGAATGCCTTATACCTTTTGATTATGCAATGCGCAATGCAAACCCTCAGAGTCTAATTATTATGTGGTCAGAAACTCAAATTTATTAATAAATACTTCCGATTTCCAATATTAGAAATTTCTCGGAAGTAAAATGAATGCACTAGGTGGGATTCCAACCAACAGATTCCTGGATTACCAGGGATCCGTTCGTTGGAATACCGCTAACCACTTGAATACCAGGAATGCAGCATTAATATAACACACATTTAGTTATAATTTTTAGTGAGTTAGCGCGCTAGGCATTGGACGCACGGTGACCTGGGTTCGATTCCCAGAGGGGCAGGAATTTTTCTCCTCTGTACTTGAATGTTCGGGGTCCACTCACAACTCGTGAGGAAAAGTGAGTAGTTACTTGTATGAATAACGACCAGTAAGCGGCATTACCGGAGCAAAAAGAAATTAATGTAATAGAATAATTCGAAAAATAAAGGAGGATCTTAGTAATGCTGCGCTACCCACAAAAATTGTGCTTCACCACAAAAAAAAAAACATACATAATATGTATGTTATATTATAAAACCATACATTTAGTTATAATTTAACTTTCAACATTCATTCAACAACAACCAGACATTCAACAAAAACTTATAAAACCATACATTTAGTTTTATATTATAAAACCATACATTTAGTTATAATTTAACTTTCAACATTCATTCAACAACAACCAGACATTCAACAAAAACTTCAATTATTACTACCAGGAATCCGCAACTTCAATAACTCTGAACTGGAACTACTTGGTGTAGGTACCTGACAGTAAATCATTCCGGATATGTGTAAGACTGCGGCTAGGCTCTACCCTTTGTAGGTCACATCCTTGCATCTGCGGTGAAACTGTTGACAAAAGAGCCATCCATCCTTTGAGTTGCCAGAAAAGTACAGGAAGATTTCCTCGCCATGCTAGCTTGAATGACATAATTAAAAGAACCCTCACACTGATCGATATTCCTTGTCAGCTGGAACCACCGGGTTTATGTCCTGAAAATATATCTAGACCCGATGGAATTACAATCGTGCCATGGTCCAACGGGCAGATTTTGGTATGGGATGCTACATGCAGCGATACCCTAGCACCCTCAAACCTTCCACTTACCAAATGTAATGCTGGAGCAGCCGCAGAGAGAGCATGTGTAAATAAACATAGAAAATATCTCCATCTAGAATTCTAGAACGACAGAATTACATTTTGAAAGCTTTTGCGATTAAAACAATGGGGCCGATTTGTAAAGAAGCTAAACAATGGCTAGAAGAACTGAAAAGATCCATTGTAAAAAAGACTGGAGACCCAAGATCGGGAAATTATTTGCTGCAACAGATAATCCTTGCAGTTCAACGAGGCAATGCTGCAAGTGTTTTGGGTTGTCATCCAAATGATGATGTCCTGAATAATGTTTTTTATGTTTAATAAAATATACATAAGCTTAAAAAAAAAAAATTAAAAGTAGGTACACAAAATTTAGTTATTTTTTCTAAATCACACAAAATCCGATACTGCTCAAATACTCAAAGGTACACGTGTCTTGCAGCTGCATTGAAATTTTATGAAAAATTAGAAAATGGGACAAAATATCGAATCTTTGTCACACAACAGAGATAAAAACATGCGACCAAAAAATGAGAGAGGATTATGAAAAGATCCTTTATCCAAAGATACAAAGATAGAGAGGGAGGGATATGAATAGATTGATTGATAAAGAGAGAGAGAGAGATAGAGAGGGAGGTATATGAGTCGATAAATTGATAGACAGAGAGAGAGAGAAAAAAATAGACGTTTTTGAAATATAGAGAGGAAGGAAGATAGAAAAAAGAAAGAGATATAGAAAACAAAACAAATATGAAATTAGACAGAGAGAGGAAAAGAAAAAGAAATATGGAAAGAGAGTAAGAGATGCTAAAAAACATAAAGATAGAGGAAGAGACAGATAGAGCTTGAGAAAGAGAGAGATAAAGAGAGGGAGATAAAAAAAGAGAGAGGAAGAAAAGGAGAGGGGAGAGAGAAAGAAAAAGAAAAGAGAGAGAGAGAGAGAAAGAGAAAGAGAAAAGGAGAAATAGAGGGAGAGAGAGCAAGATAGAGAGAGTGAGAGAGAAAGAAAGAAAGAGAGAGATAGAGTGAGAGAGAAAGAAAGAGAGAGACAGAGAAAGAAAGAGAGAGAGAAAGAGAGAGAGAAAGAGAGAGAGAGAAAGAGAGAAAGAGGGAGAGAGAAAGAGGGAGAGAGAAAGAGAAAGAGAGATAAAGAGAGAGAGAGAGAAAGATGGAGAGAGAAAGAGAAAGAAAGAGAGAAAGAGAACTAAAGAAAACAAAGGAGCAATGACGGGAGATGGGGGGGGAGCCTAATTTTTTTCCAAAACCCTTTTCTTATTCTGTCTAAAACGTGCAGAATTCGAAGGCACAATATCGTAATAGAAAGAAAATGTTCTTAGCTTAAGCTTCACTTAACCCAGATTTTTTGTCTTGTCTCATAATACAAAAGAAGGGTCCCATTATTTTTTAGCATAAAAGATGGATTGATCGAAGGATGGGAGGAGAGGGAGGAGTTGGGGGGCAGGGGGAGGTAATTGAGGTAAAGGGAGAGAGGTAGAGTCGACACATTGAGTCACTGTGGAAGGAGAAAGAGAAGTTTAGAGAAAGAAAAAAGAGATGAAGAGAAAGAGAAAACGAAAGAAAAAGAGTAAAAGAAAGAGAAAGAGGAAGAGAGATAATTTAGGTAAAGGGAGACGGCTAGAGTCGACATTGAGTCATTGTTGTGGGGGGGGGGGGGCAAATATTAGGGATTAGGGGTGGATTGATATTTTTGTATCTCAAGGGATGACATCCCTCGAGTATGTCTGATTCTATTGTAAAAAATAATAAAATTTTTTGTTTCTTTGTGTTATTTTATCACAATTATTATTAGTTAGTAGCACAGAATTACGGTACTTTTTCTGGTCCTTGAATATTCTATTCTCCAGTTTTGGCCAAAATTCTGTCACTGGTCGCTACTCACGTTTTAGCAGCTTCTCATTTTTCCTCACGAGGGGTGGACGCCGTAACATCAAAAGCACAGAGCCAAAAAATCAGACTCGGCCGGATTTCGAACCCAGGTCACCCAGAGTGCACGCCAACCTACCGCTAGTCCCAGATAATCGAGTCGTTTACCGCACGTGCATATATTTTCAATAGTGTAGGTACATTTTTTTTTATTAGACCTTTCCTCGTCGATTTGCTTTTTCTGAGATTTTCTAGAACTTTCCTGTTTCTTAAAGGAAAAATAAAACTGTTTTATCTGTCCAGCTTTCTTTTGAAAGCACTGGTTACAAAACTTGCTGAGTCTTTCAAAAGAAACCCACACCTTGTTTTTTTTTTTTTTTTTTTTTTTAGGTTATACAAAACAATCAACAATAAATTATTAATAGATAAAAAAACCTAACAATATTTACAAAATAAAATATAGAAAAAATATTTATATTTAAATTTACAATTTTCTTGTAATCCAGGACGAAGTTAATGTCTTAGTTATTTCTCAATGAGGGCTATTCTAAGAGGTTAACATTTATTTAAAAGTACATAAAACAATAATAGAAGTCGTTCAGTGTTTTCAAAAGAGACTTCACCTCCTATTTCTCTCTCTCTTTCTTTCTTCTCTTTGTTTCCTCCCCTCTCTCTCTTCCCTTCGTTTCCTCTTCTATCTCTCTTTCTCTCTCTTACCTTTGCTTCCTCCCCTCTCTCTTTCTCTCTTCTTTCCTTTTGGGTTTTTTTATATCTCTCTCTGCCTCAATTTTCTCTCTATTTCATCCTCTCTCAAACTATTTCTCACTCTCTCTCATCGTTCCTATCTCCTTATTTTTGTCTTCGTATTCTCTTTTTTTCTCTCCCTTTCTCCACCTCTCTTACTTTTTTCTTTCTCCCTCTTTTTCTGTATCTCATTTACAATTCTTTCTCTTTCTTTCTCTTTCTCTCTCTCTCTCTCTCTCTCTCTCTCTCTCTCTCTTGATTCATTTCTTGTTTTAATTTTATTACGCTACGCAAGAAAAGTTAAATTTATTATGTTTTTAATTTTCGCCCTCAGTGCTTTAAATTATTATTACAATACATTAAAAAATTCTAATGCTTCTAAATTATAATTTAAACGCAAAGAAAAGTTTTTTATAAAATGTTTTCCATTGGTTTTTCTTGTTTTTCTTTAACGTAGGCT
This sequence comes from Bactericera cockerelli, assembly GCA_024516035.1. Lineage (NCBI taxonomy): Eukaryota > Metazoa > Arthropoda > Insecta > Hemiptera > Triozidae > Bactericera > Bactericera cockerelli. Next base: position 4,343,728 of record CM044963.1, on the reverse strand, counting down.
TTTTCTTTTATCGTAGAAAAAATGGCCTTTTTAAATTCAAAAGACTTTTTCACTTTCATAAAGAAAAATATGGCTCTGTTACCTACATATAACAAAACCTATTTTCGTTCTGTTATTTATATATTTTTTTTTGGCTAGAACTTTGGCTTTTTTGGAGTTCAACGTAGCTTTCAACTGCACGGTCAAATACGACAGCGGTTTTCACTCCATTTTCTGGAAGATTCGCAAACTAGGTGCTCAAAACAACCTCACCCAGTCTGAGTGGAGCTGGGAATAGATAGAGGATTCAAGATCTTGGCCTAGCGGTATCATGCTCGGCTTGCACTCCAGGTGACCCGGGTTCGAATCCTGGCGGGGTCGGAATCACAAATTTTGCTTTTAAAACCTTACCCATGGAAACATGTGAATTCTTCATAATTATTGATTTCTTTCTGATAAATTTGAGTCCATTTATCTTGACTTCACTTTAACTTATCATTCACATTGCATAATTAAAAGTTAAATGGCGTTTACACAAAAAAATGAAAAGTGAGTAATCACAAGCAGAATTATTAGATAAAATCGAGTCTTAAGTCTTGACTTAGCATTAGATTTATCCATTCCCTACCATTCACAATACGCAAAATCTTTACTTATGTCCCTCTCTCTCTCTCTCTCTCTCTCTCTCTCTCTCTCTCTATCTCTCTCTCCTTCTCTCTCTCCCTCACGTTCTTATGATTTCTATCTCTCTTTAATTATTTTTCATTCTTTCTCGCTTTCACCTTAATCTCTTGCTCATTTATATCATCCTAGATATTCATCTAGCTTATTTCACCATCCCTACTCTCTCTCTTCTTCTATTTTTATCTCCTTTTTTTTGTCCGTGTTTCTCTATACCTCTTTAGAGCTCTTCTTTTCTCTATCTTTCTTAATTTCTATCCTCATTTATTTCTTTCTATCCATCCCTTCTTTACCTCTCTCTCCCTCCCTCATTCTACCTCCCTTCAGCTTTCCTTTTCTCCATCTTTATCAATTCTTATCCTCATTAATCTCTTCCTAGATGCCTAGCTTATTTCTATCTATCCACCCCTTCCATATCTCTCTCTCTCTCTCTCTCTCTCTACATCTCATTCATTTAACTTATCTTGAGCTTTCCCTCTCTCCATCTCTACCTATTTTTATCCTCATTAATCTCTTCCTAGATACCTAGATTATTTTTATTTACCTTTAAACTTTTTCTCCCTCTCTCTCTCTCTCCCACTCTTCCTCCCTCTCTCTCTCTATCTCTCTCCCTCTCTCTCTTTCCCTCTTTTTCTCTGTGTCGTCTCCTCTCCATCTTTCTCTCTCTCTCTGGCTCGTCTCTCTCTCTCTCCCCCTCTCTATCTCTCTCCCTATCTTTCCCTCTCTCTCTCTTTACTATTATAGCTTCTCATTATCATTCATTCTTATATTTCCCAGTGTCGCTTATCCCCTACTTTCCTTATAACTCAACATATCACGCCGCGATGAGACAACTGACCTCAACTGTTGACCTAATTATATAAAAAGTTTGAAGCCAGCATTGATGGCGCGTTGAATGCACCGGTGCGCGTAGGATCACCAAAATTAAGCAATGTCCAGCGAGGTGAAGACTTCGTGATGCTTGCATTCCGGCCCAACCCAGGCTGGGTGAGGTTAATATGGGTAGCAGGACTAGCAGGCTTGTGAGTTTCCTACGAATGGAGGGTAACACCCTCGTCGTGATATGACCATGCAGTTGAAAGCGACGTTAAACCCAAATTAAAAAAAAAAAGCCTGAGGGTCAAAAGGGAGGTCACAAAAGAGGAAAAGAAGATACGGATTGGGTCGTTTTAATTAGAGGGAGAGAGGAAAGGGAATTAAAAAAATAGTTTTAGTTACCTAACTTTTGACTCGAACCGCCAACCTTCAGATTGCAAGTCTGGTCTGGCTTGAGGACGTCAAACTCACAAACCAGCTACTCAAATTAACCTCACCCAGCCTGAATGGGGCCGGCAAAAGCCAGCAACACTCGGGTCCTAATAGATTGGGTTATTCAAGAAATTGAAAACTGGTGCAGTCAAGGGTTGGCTGGAAGAGATTGCCGCAGTCAATAACACCGCCCTTCAGTTAGGACATTTTTAGTATTATTTTCTTTTTGTTTTTATTTATTTATTTTCAAACTATTTTATCATATATTAATTTTCAAGCTACACATTTTAAACAGTAATTATTGGTATACTTTGTCCTTCTTTTTTTTTAAAGATGAGTGGTTTACAAAAAAATATATAAAAATAAAGCTTGATATAATAATAATATTCAAAGTGCCATCGATCGACGCTGGCTACCTTTGGAGGTGTAACTACTTTAAATGTGTCAGTTCTCACAGATTGCCACTACTGTTCTAACTGCTCTTTCTTAATCTTCTTTTGTTGCATAGTAAAAAATAAAATGATAATGAAAATCCTGTCCCTCCTCTTTCTATCTCTCTCTCTCTCTCTCTCCCTCTCTCTCTTTCTCTCTTTCTCTCTCTCTC